>PGIR01000162.1:0-92661 GCA_002812735.1 Scedosporium dehoogii
TTTTTTTTCTCTCTCTTCTTCCTCGAAGTGGGCTTTTGTTCTTCTTTTTGGTCCATTTCAGCCTTACTACACCGGCCAGATGGATGTCTCTACCGCCTTTGAACATTCTAGTCGGTTCAACGTTTGCTAGTTATTTCTACGGGGCAATCGTCCTAGCGAACAATAGCATTAATGGGCTAATCGGTTCGCTTGGCATATATTCGCCCGAGGGAGTAATCGTAATCGTGATCTCTAATCGTACTGCTCACCACGCGTCAACAGAACGAATTGACCACTGAGAGCCTATGAGAGGCTAGTTGGAAGAGGTGCCACGCCAAGAATCACCATCCCTGAGCGATTGCTGCCAGATGCGTATGTCGCACAAGCCAAGGCACTTAGTCACATTCTAAGGGACTTCGATTTGGTCCACAGAAATTTATGGTCCTATGGACAATGCTATGGGATTGAAGTGAATGGTGTCAGGTTTCAGGTTGCAAAGAGATCCAAAGTACTCAAAGGCATAGGCCTCGATCCTACCATCGAACTTCGAAGATAGATTTGCGTGAGGGCCGGCTCTGCCCCCTGGCTTGAGCTTCTGGAGGTCTACCCTGGTTTTGACCTCTTTACCTGGTAGAAGGCTGTGGTTTTGCCAATTGGCAGAGACCGCAATGTTGACTCGCCTTCAAAGTAGACGCACTTCGTAGGGGTAAGGAGTGTAAGACTGATGGACTGGTGGTGTCCTTCTCGCACCAAGCCGTCGTGATTGGACCAGCTCCGGCGGAGCCAACTCGGCGTGTTTACTTGTAGGGAAAAAGGACTCTCTGTTCCCCCTCATCGTCATCCATTTCTTACACAACATCCCCGGATCCGGAATGTGGGTGCACATTTGAACTTGGTATTATGCACTAGTAGGCACAGTAATTAATGTTCCTCTTCCGTCGGCGGCCCCCAAGCACCATCCTGCAATCCTGCAGTCGGGACCCACGACCCATTCCAATATCACGTTGATTGTCAGTGGTCAAGAGCCGTGAACTGGACAATGGACCGACTTCCCCGAGATCCCATGCAGTCACATTTTCATTGATGGGGCCACAATTCCAATCGACTGATGCCTTCTGAATCCAACACCGAATTCGATCGTTTCGCCGAACGGCAGGCCTTCTTTCTCTTCCCGCCTAGTGTCCTCGGCCCGCCTACTTGCGAGCTTCTACAGAGCGGATGCATGAGAAACCGGGCATTGGGCAACTGTGTGAAAGACCCGGGCTCAGGCTCTTTGCACAGGAGCCGATGCTGGCTGGCGAGCACCCCCTCAATGTGACAAGGGTCGGTGCGCATCCATTGGCAGCTTGTCCCAGGTTCAGATGTTCCTGTTTGATGCGTGAGGGGCTCGAAGTTGAGCGCTAAGGAGCGTCGAATGAAGAGCACGGGTTGGAGAATTTTAGGGCTTGACCGGCAGGTTCCCCGCCCGCCCCCAGCCAGGCTAGGCTTGGGAGGGGCTACTCCTGCAGACTTCACCACCAACCTGCTGCAGTAGGACAGACTACGAGGCATTGAGAACTTGGAGTTCAAGCGTCAAATGTCAACATGAAGTATATTGCTGCCTGCCGCCTTGTCTTCATAGTTGATTAACAGTACCCGACTTGTTACCTCTCTCATCAAGTGCTACGCGTCATGTGCTATGGATAAGTCAATGTACTTCGTACTTCGTTCATATTATTGCGCATTCCAAGTTCTCAACGAACATGGCCTTGACTACTTGACACAAAGCCAGAGACGTCGACCGGTCATCCCGAAGTTGAGTTGTTGCAGGCTATTGGAATTTGGGGGCCTGGCCAAAGCACTATGATTGATCGATATTCGAAATTATTGAACCTACGAAATCCGATTACGAGGCTGTCCAGGTTTCGCTGAGTTGTCTGCTTGAAAAGTGCACATGTCGCCCTGCTGATACCCATCTTTTTAACATGCTCAACTGGTCTGAAATTCCTTGATTGACACAGTTGGAACTTGTGCCTGACCACTTGGCTTCCCGTCCTGCCCTGGTTCCATCCGAATCCTAGTCAAATTGATGCCACCAATTGATAACACATTCCGCTCCCAGTCCAGCCCAGCTCAGCCCAGGCGTTTTGGTCCTGGCTAGGCCACCCCAGTACAAAGCGTGGTACGTACTTGTAGGACCGGGGTACATCACTCAATTGTACTCGTGTCCAGTCCAGTCCCTCCCACCTGGCGACTGCCACTGCGAAGTACGACTGCGACTACCTTTGTACCTGCAATGCGCTCAACTTGCTGTCTTGTTGATCCTCCCCGCCTTTGTTCTTTGTTCCCACTTCCCTCTTCAGGTCACAACTTCAGCCATCAAAAGCCTCGCCACCCCTCCCCCTTCTCTTCCCCTTATTATATTGTAACTCTCGATCATTCCGGCCACGTCTTGTTGGACTGGATTATTGCTTACGGGCTTCGGGTCTCGCCTTTTCCCACCCCTCCCCCCCAAATTGTATATGCGAGATCCAAAGTCATTTTCAGTCGTTTTAGATTCCTTCATTTTCTCTGCTACCCACCACACGAGCCGGAATGCTCGCAGTCCTCTCTCCGCCCCTATCTACGCCGAAACTTCCCGCCTTATTTCAGTCTTTCGTTAATGACGGACGAGTAGTTCCTTATTTTGCTCGAGTTCTTGCATGTTAGAAAGCGTTATATATATTCAGACTGCCGAGTTGTCGACCCGCCATCTTTCGTTACCCGAGCCTACCATTCTCGACTCCCACTCCCAACGCCTCTGGCCTGGACACCTTCGAACCAACAAGCTCTTTCCCATAGCCCAAGCAACACGTCTGGCCTGCTCGAAGCCGACCGATAATTAGCCAACGGCTTCGGCCTTTGCTCTAGTCTAAGGCCGAGACTGGGCTCTCTGGAGCTCTCTCTTACATATATATCACCGCTGTCCTCTATACATACTAGCAATCACATTAGTTCAGCCGTACGCAAAATGGCCGATCTCTCTGCCCACGCCCAGGGAGATGCCCCTCTCCCCGTATGTAACATCCGCGTGCAAAAGCATTGCCAATGCGCCTGGAGGAGTTGTGGAACTAACTGAGCGCCCCAGGTCCCCCCAACGACAAGCTCTATCCAACCCCCCTCCACCACCGTCCCGACAATGTCTGCACCTGCTCCCATTCTCCGACCCGCTCTCGGCGGCCGTGGCGGACGAGCCCCGAGGTTAGGCCTCGCGATTCCCGCTTCCCCCAACGTCAAGGCCGTATCCCCAGCCGGCGGTCCTGCTCCCGCACCCTCGAGGCCACCGCTTCCTACACTGAATATCAACACCCCCGCGGGCAGCAAAGTTTCTGCCTATTCACAACCCCCTCGAAGTAGCAATATCCAGCCCGGCCAATCTGCCGGCGGCGGCAGCGAGAGCAGCGCCGCCCATTCCAGGTCGGGCAGCTTCGGTCCCTTCGATGGTCGAGCGAGCAACCCCACGTCAGCCGGTTCTCAATACTCTGCTCTTTCTTTCGCATCACAGTTCGGCCTTGACGTGTCGAGGGCGCAGGGAACTCCAGATCCGGTGTCTGCCGTGGGTTCCTTATACTCTGAACGGAGCGACGGCGGCGTGGGTATGGAGCGGGATGGTAGCCTACAGGGTCTTGAGGCCTTTGACCAGTTGAGTCTCGACCGTGGCCGAACGAAAGATGTTGAGGAGCTCGACAACGAGGCGTGGCAGATTGCCAACATGGAGAAGAGGATAGTCCAGCTTGGAAGTCTCGGCGAGGGTGCCGGTGGTGCTGTGACGAAGTGTATGCTCAAGGGTGGGAAGACGGTGTTCGCTCTCAAGGTTTGTCCCTATCGCCAAGCGTCACGATTTCCTGCTCTTCTTTCTGGGTGCAAACTAACCCGAACATAGGTTATTACTTCGAACCCGGACCCAGATGTTAAGAAGCAAATCGTCCGAGAACTCGACTTCAACAAGGGCTGCGCTTCAGAGCACATCTGTCGCTACTACGGTGCTTTCGTAGATCCCTCGACTGCGAGCATTTTTATCGCCATGGAGTTCTGTGAAGGTGGATCCCTCGACAGCATCTACAAGGAGGTGAAGCGTCTCGGCGGTCGCACAGGAGAAAAGGTCCTGGGCAAGGTTGCCGAGGGTGTTTTAGGTGGTCTCACATATCTTCACAGTCGACGCATCATTCACCGTGACATAAAACCTTCCAACATTCTGCTATGTCGGAACGGCGAGGTGAAGCTGTGCGACTTTGGCGTGTCGGGCGACTTCGGCACCAAGGGAGAGGCGGATACGTTTATCGGGACCAGCTACTACATGGCGCCCGAGCGAATCACGGGCAAGTCGTACACCATTACGTCCGACGTGTGGTCCACTGGCGTCACCCTGCTTGAGGTCGCACAGCATCGGTTCCCCTTCCCTGCCGATGGCACAGAGATGCAGCCTCGCGCAGGGTTGATTGACCTGCTGACGTACATTGTGCGCCAACCTATTCCGAAACTCAAGGATGAGCCCGAGAATAATATCGTGTGGAGCGACAACTTTAAGTACTTCATTGAGTGCTGGTGAGTTCTATACTTTTCTGCGCTGCGCTTGTATGCCGTGAATTTGACTAACTTTATCTGTGAACAGTCTTGAGAAAGAGGGATCTAGGAGGGCGACGCCATGGAGGATGCTGGAGCACCCGTGGATGGTTGAGATGAAGGCGAAACGAGTGAATATGAGCAAATTCCTTTCCCAGGTCTGGGGCTGGGATGAACAGCAGGCCGCCACCGCGGCGGCTTAGACGTCGCATCGATTCCCGAACGGGAAAAGGACTGTTGACATTTCCTCTCTCTGGCCGCTCATAATCTCTCTCCCCTAGCCCCCTTGCGGGAGCTGCAATTATACCTGTCGAGGTTATACCACCGACGAATCTATTATAGACCGAACCAGACTGTTTCGAGAACGAACAAAAAAAAACCTCGGGGGTGGGAAAGGTTAAAGAGCACACACAGGCCGTATTCCGCCTTTTGGGATATGAAAGATGGCCCACTCTCCTCTTCGATTCCATTTCATTTTGGGTTTCACCGTATTTTCCTTTTTGGACTCTTGGTTTGTGTTCAGTCAGGATAGCTGAATTGAATGAATGGCATGAATGGCTTAGCGGTCTCGATGGATAGGTTTCACGTCGGGGAAGGAAATGGATGGAATGAATGGTATTGGATGTGTACAGCCAGTTTGTTTGGGTTTTTGGTTTATTCTTGGAATCCAAGGAGAATATGATAGCATGAAAGCAAACTTTTTTCTATGAAGGCGCGTGTTTGGGATGTGATGATTGGTTTTCCATATTCTGTGTGCGGTCTAATCCCTCATCAACATGATGAGTTCCGGAGGCATGCGAAGCTGTTACATTGGTTTGGGAACAAATATCGTCTACACCCCAGACTTACAACTTTTTAAACCATTCAAGACCGACCGCCTACAGCTTGCTCATCAGGCGCAAGACCCATCTCCCTGATAGCCACCGTCGCATAAGCACTCCTACCCAGTTGAAAGTGCAGAATAGCAGCAACCTTGTCCGCCACAGGGGAATTCGTCTCCTCCGCCCCAGCCATCTCCACATCCGCAGCCACTTCCGCCCCAGGCTCCGACTCGAGCTTCGTCTTCTTGGCAGGATTTTCCTCTTCTCCCCCACCTTCTAAATTTCTCTTCCCAACACCACCACCGCGCTTTTGCTTCCTCGCCTGTTCCTCCTGCTCCCTCTTCTCCTTCATGAGAATGTCCAAATCCGTAGGATACATCTGTTCGTTGTCGTCCGCGTACGCACGCACCTCCACGCTCGGCGCATCGAGGAACCTCGTAATAAGATGTCTATACCTCCCCGGCACCGTGAACTCCTTGTGGCTCTTTGGCAAATTCAAAGGATCCAGGGCGCCGTTCTCGGGTCGGCCCATGAACTCGCGGTAGAATTCGCCGACGGCGTTGTTCGGGAGGAGCGTGCTCGTTCCGGCGCTGGGGAGAACGACGTCGAAGATGGTGTAGGCGCCGCTAGCTGCTTCTTCGGCAGTCAAGGGCCGGGCGGAGACGGCGACTTCGTCGTCGTCGTCTTCGGGGAGATCGGCGACTACTTCTTCATCTTCACCCGCTTGGGCTTGTTCCAGATTGGCGGATTTGTCGTCGATGATGACGAGGTCGCCTTCTACGACTTTTCCGGCGTAGAGAGCCCAGCGTTTGCTCGCCGCGTGGTTCCACACGTAGGATTGGTAGGCGTGGAGGTAGAGCGAGCGCAGGTTCCGGGGGAGGTGGAGTAAGGCGCCGGCGTAGTCCCCGCGCGAGCTCGGCGACCGGCCGAGGTGGTTGATGATCGTAGACTCAGCGACGAAGCGTTTGGGGAGGTGTTTTAGGGCCTGGGCGGCGTTGTGCTGGGTTTGGAAGACGTGGCAGGCGAGCGCGCGGTTGTATTCGTCGTGTCTGGCGTTGCTCTTGGGCAGGTCCGCGGGGGGCGGGTCGTCGAGCACCGAGGGGTCGTATTGTAGAAGGGCGTTGACTGCTTCCTCTAACTTGCCGCCCATGATCATCATGCCGATTTTGTTGGTGCCCGTCGCGTAGCTGCCGAAGCGCTGGTGCCCGAAGTAGTTGATCCAGCCGTTTTTGTACATGCTGTCTAGGGTTCCTTGCAAAGAAGACTGGAGGGTCTCGACCCTTTCGGACACGGACTTCTCCTGATCCTGTGAAAAGTGGCAGTCTTTTACGACGATGGTGAATTCGTTGCCCTTGAGCTGGCCTAGACGTAGGGCGTCATGGCTGTAAACGTAATCGCCCGTCTTCATGCCGTACAGCTTAGGGTTAAGCCTTGCGAGGTCAGTCGCTGTTCGCTGGCGGACGGAGCAGCGCTGCACGGTGGCCGCGCGACGGTCCTTGGTGCCCGCGAAGTTGACTGAGCGGGACTTGAGTCCCAGCATGCGAGAGATGAGGCTCACGGCCTCCATCGTGTCTCGATTCTCCTTGAAGAGGGTGAAGTGCAGGAAGTCGCCGCTGCCGGGACAGTCGACGCGGAGCTTGGAACCCTTGTTCTTGTTCTTGGTGCGGTTGGATTTGCGCTTGCTGGCGACGATGGCGCCGGTTAGGTCGGTTGTAGTGTCGATTTCGGACTTGAATATCCTTCTCACTTCCTGTGCAGATGCGCTTCAGTCAGTCTTTCTCTGTGTGGAAAGTCTATGGGGAAGGATCCGGCGCATATTCTCTTTTCGAGGCGAGTCATACTTGGTGAATCTTGGATCTTATTGCTTTATCCTCGATGAGACCAGTGCTGGCCGAAGTTTTCGCCTGGGCGTTGGCAGATTTGTACATGTCTACCAGCTTCTCTGCAAACTCGGTTGACGTGAGGTCTTTGAGAGCTGTCACATCCTCTGCTGGGATCTCCGCCTTCTCAGGAGCATCATTCTCCGATGAGGGGGTCGGAGGTGGCCGGTTGTTCTACGATGAACGTCAGAGTGGTGATCTAAAATTTCATATACAATAGGTAGACTTTCTATACGTACATCTTTGGGTGTCTCAATGTTGCAGTTCCTCAAGTGCAAGACAGTTCCATCCTTCTGAATTTCATTGACCAGGAAGTCAGTACGTCTACATAAGAATATATATCAGTCTCTGTGAACACTTCAAGCCCCCCTTCAGGCTTCCCAATTGCACCCCCGCCATTGGCCTCCCCAGCCACCAACCGTTCATTCGCAAGATATCGGTTCGAAAAGAGGAACGAAAAGAGACTTCATCTAAATATACCTGTGCCGCATGATTCCCTGCCAGAACGTTGGTGGCGTAGACACTCTCTCGGTAATGCCAATGGACGTGTCAAAGGCTGCGCTGCTGCGCTGGATGTCGGGGCGCGTCGACGCCATGATGCGCTGGAGTACTCGCGATATATGTTGGGAGAGAGTCGCGCTTATCATGAACGGGCCTCAAACGGGCTTCAAAGTCCCATGCCCTGTGATAAAACACTCGGTGGGTGTGAGATTTTCTCATCTAAGAGCAACTCGATGTGAAAAAAAAAAAATAAAAAATAAAAAATAAAAAAAAAAGTGAAGCTCAAGTTCCTAGCTCACACTTGGTGACAGGTGGCATTCATTCTAGTTACAGATCACGATTGTCGTCAGCTGCAACCATTTGTGCCTCAGAATCTTGCCTCCATCTTCATTGTTTCAATCGCGATGATGGCTGTCCGAGAATCTCAGATTATCGACAATGCAGAGGGGATTATCATAGGGCTAATACAGTAAGTAGTACATGAGCTTTCTAAGTTACAGTCAAGTTGGATGGTTAGTCTGAGGTCTTACTTTCCTGGAGAAAGCCTCATGGATATCCACTCCAAGCTGCAGAAGCCAACGCAAGCGGATCCATCAATTGGTTGAGGAACAGGGGAAATGGCTGCTCGCCACGAGGCACGTCACAACGGTTCCGTCTTCCAGAACTTCGAAGAGCGCTATTGGCGGTAGCGGCATCCGTTCCGAAAAGAAAACGGGTGCTGAATGGAAAGATTGACGGCTCTGTGGAGTGTTGGAGTGTGCCATTGACAATGTCTGTGCTGCTGCCGTTCCATCCGTCTGGGGATCTAAGCTCAGATTCATTCATCTGGTATTAAGATCGGGACG
The DNA here is from genome assembly GCA_002812735.1 of Scedosporium dehoogii. Lineage (NCBI taxonomy): Eukaryota > Fungi > Ascomycota > Sordariomycetes > Microascales > Microascaceae > Scedosporium > Scedosporium dehoogii. The sequence goes on from PGIR01000162.1 coordinate 8,608, forward strand.
GTTGACTTCAGCTTGGACTGTCCAGATATACCAAGTAAACTACTTCGTCTCCTAGAATTTCGAAGAGAGACGTGATATCGGACGAAACACCCCGAATTGGGTGTTGATGCCTTCGCCAGCACCCCCCTCCTCTGAAGGTACTGGACGGGAATGACGCATGAAATCTCAAATTTCCTCACTTTCCACTTCCTCCTCTTACAAAATAAGCCCGTCCAGTCACAGGCCGTGGTGCTGTCGCTCGACATCTCACGACGAAGGTTACCCATGCAAGACCCCGATTCCGATCAACGCGTATCATTGATGTCCCCGTTCCATCCGAGCTCCGCAAAGCTCAAGCTCATCTCACCCCCAGGACCCCAGCTTCCTGGACCCCAGCACATCAAATGGTTGCATTATTACGAAGGACACTAGCAATCTAAAAAGCTCTGGGCACCATCTTGGTGTTGTACTTCTTGGAACAGTCTTCGTGCCGCCACCATTGCTTGACACGTTTACGAAATATTGATGAAAGAATTGGCTTTAAACTTTGAGCTAGTCGAAACTTGTTTCTATCTCCGCTGCATCAATTGATCCGTTTCCGCATGCAAGCTTGCGATGATGAGGCAAGCTCCCTCTCTACCTCGGTCTCGGTCGGGACATTTCCAAAGCCACAAATCCCGAGATTCGACGACGCGGCGGCTCTGATTGTCACTACATATGAAGTAGTACACTACATGCTCCCTTGCTCCTTGTTCCCGGTCTCTGTATGGAGCAAGGCTAGCTCGTGTACCCCCGAGTACGAAATAATAGGAACGGAATGATTACACGACAGGCAGCGCCTGGCATCATACGAAGCCCATCGTTGATCCTCCAATGTCCCCGACCCCGAACCTCCGGGACGCCATGCCACCATGCCAGATACGAAGTCGACACCACCACCTTTTCCCCCCCTTCCAATTTCCTCTTTGCAAGGAATAGCCCATCCTGCGCTAGAACGCGTGGTGGGTCTGTTTGCTTCTGATGGCTGCCACACTTCCTCCCCGCCACACTGTCCATTTGGAAGCTCTCCACAGAAAAAGAAAAACCCTGGAAAAGTCCTCATCTGCAAGGAGCTCCCGGCTCCGGCTCGCATGTGGATCCCCTGGCCTGTGTCTAGAACTCTATGTCTATGAAGTAGATCTATCCTAGAATTTCTCCCCTCTTCCCCATGTTCGCACGTCCCCCAGTCGAGATTCGTGATAATACATAGACCCGGGACAAGGGGAGATTGAGCTTGCCAGAACAATAGTCTTTGTTTTCCGTTCCGCACTTCGCTTCTTGATCCAAGCTTTCTCAACCGCCGCTACCGTTTCCTCTCCGGTGACCGACGCGAGAAGGGTCCTGCATGCTGCCGTCTTGAGGTTGGACATGCGCTGCCTTGCAGTCGTTAGTGCTTTTTCAAGTTGATTGGAATGAATGGAATGTTTGCTTCTTCCTTCTCTTCATCCTCCGAAGCCAATTACCTTTTGTCCGACCCCAAAATCGACACTCTCTTTCCCGCTCAACTTGAATATCCACAAGCTGGAAGGACCCGAGTGGTCTTGCGGCTGTCCCTTTTCCCCCTTCCTCCCTTCCTCCCTTCCTCCCTTTCACCTCGGGGGAATTCCAACATCTCCCTTGATAACCTGTCCTAGCTCCCACCATCTACATCTACATCTCCCTTACCTCCCATCATGCCTCAATCCGAAGGAAGTTCACCAACCCACACCCGGGCGAATTCCAACGCCTCGACCACCCACGCTCCCAAGCGCGCCAAACTCCCCGTCCTCGCCCGAATCTGCGACGACATCCGCGCCTCCATCCTCGGCTACCGTCCCCCCGGACCCTGGCCCCATCTCACCGAGCTCTCCAGCCTCATAGCGGCCTTCCTCCAAGACGAGGAGACGCCCTCCATGCACGTCAACTTCGAGACCATCAAGGCGTGCCGGCTCGATAAGCTCCTCGAGGATATTCTAGATCCTAAGCATCATCCGAGGAGGCCGCCCGAGGAGCTGCGCGAGCTCGTGGCTAATGCGGAGCGCTTGCAGATAGCGTGGATGGGGAGGTTCGGAGAGGAGTATGCTTCCATTGATGAGATGAGGGGCAATGAGCTTGTTCAGGCGGGGCAGTTGAGAGATCTTTATTTTAGTATTCAGGATGGAAAGCCAGGGTGGAGGATACGGAGGTTTAGGAGGCCGTCTGAGGAGCTCACCACCACGTCTTTTGAACCGGGACAGTAAGTTGGCCCTTTTAGGAGTGGGGCAGAAACCACTTCTTTCCCCCTCTCTCCTCTTCGCTCTTCCCCGCTGACTCTTTTGCCAAAGATGGTTCGTTAATATGGCGAGCGCGTACCGCAACGGCATGGTCGGCGACTCCATGGAGACTCTAGCCAAGAATGGTATGAAGGTCCTACCCCTTCTCTGGGGCAGGGAGGAACGCAGTGACCGGGAGACAACGCGGTATACCCGAGACGGAGGCGCATCGGAGATGGTCCACTCCCTGCTCTCCCATGTCGGCCAGCGGGTACATATCCTCCGGGGCCACAAGCTCCGTAGTCCTTATGCGCCGGAGGCAGGCGTCCGCTACGACGGAATGTAAGCATCCCTGTCCCACACTCTCCCCTCTCTCTTTCTCTCATGCTGCAACCTGGAGCCGCGCGTTTCGCATCTCGCAGTCCTCTAATACCCAAATTCCATAGATACATCCTCCGCAGCTTCGGTCTCAAGCTCGATCCTCTCACCGACACCTACCGCATGACCCTCACCATCGAGCAAGCCTCGGGGCAGGAACGCGTAGAAGCTTTCCAGGCCATACCTCGGCCGTCGCAGCTCGACGACTGGCGCCTGTACGAGAGGATAGAGGAGAGCGAGATTCAGCGGGTGGGTAAAGGTGGGTTTGAGACGTGGCGGGAGATGCAGAAGGAGGAGGACCGGGTTGCCTTCTAGCCCGGATCATCGGCGAGGGGTTCGATTCTGCGGGATATGGTGGGCGAGTACTTTGGCGCAATTCACGATGGGAGGACTTGTGTGGTCCATAACGGACAAAACTGGTGCCAGGGTTTTTCATGGTAATTGTTCATGGAGGGTAGGGATGCGAGAAAATTGTATGGAAAGGGTGAGCATGTATGATAAACGGGATGAAACATGATGGGGAATCAGGGCTTCTCATTTCCTGGTTGTCCGTTTCAATCAGGACACAACATCTGGAGAGGATGATAGTAATCTGGGAATGAGTTGGTGGCCAGAATATGCTGTATGATTTGGTGTAATAATATAATCAACATTCCAGAGGCAAGCCTGAGGAGCGTGAAGCTTGAAGGCATTTTCTAGGATATAGCGACGACAACCCTAGCATGGCCCCTGGCCAAAGAATATGAGAATCCCTTCCGCGGTATGGTGTTTATGAGAACGTTGTAGTTCGGAGCGAAGTGGAAAATCCCCCCAACTCGAGAAGAGTCGTAAAAAAAGATACAAAAAGTCATACCCCGGTTTCGAACCGAGAACCTCGCCAAGCTTCACCCCCCACCTCACCCAGGCCACCTCAAAAGATATCACAACCTCAACAGAGCCCCAAGAAAGGAGTCGAGAGACTCTGTCTCGAAGGGAAGAGGGGGAAAAGATCTAATAGAATAAAAGACAAAATCCAGCAAAAAAAAAAAAAAAAAAGAATTCCCACTTCTCCCTCCCCAATTCCCAATTTCCTCCACGTCTCATGGTTTGACCAGACCGGGTTCCACGCCGGCGCCTTGCGGAAGTAGTTTGTAAGCAGTGCGTCACCGCTCGACCACTTGAGCTTCCATGAGACGTTGAGAATCCAAAACAGAAATCTCGTATATAACACATACACACACGCGAACCCCCATTCCCCAATCCTGGAAGGAGCATCCAACGGTAACGAGTAGGGCAGTCACAACATGGCGTCCATACCGGCCAGAAGAGGTGGGTTTAGCTATGGTAGCGAGCATCGGAGGAATAACAGAGAGATTGATGCGCCTCCGAGGAAATAGACAGTCCGTGAGGCCAGTTGAGAATCCTTCACAGCACGAGGTTCTTCTTCTGCCCGGATCCCCTTAGGAGTTTAGAAGTTGAGCTCCGCAGCTAGAATACTCGCGATATGTTACCCGAAAGAGTCGAGTAAATGTATGACTGCGTCATAATGGCCAGAAGTCAAGGGGCATACACATCGAGGAATGTTCAAACGTGCTTAGCATTTCCTCTAAACACGGAGCAGTAATGAAGCTTATCCCACTGAGCTCTGGGTGTGGTTCTGTATTTATCTCAAGGGCGAATTGTTGACAAGCAATTATACGGCATCAAATGCCCTTCTGGTAATGCCGTAGCCTTTCCCACCTTTTGGGGAGTTGCGCCGAGGATCTATGGAGGGGCATAAACAGCATCTAGTTTCTGGGGAGAGGGGAGTCCCTATCAAGAACCGTCGGCCCAGTTGAAAGGCTGAAGTGTATCCATGAACCATTTAGGTCAAGGACGGGGAGAGCTGGATTTCAATCCCGGGTTGCTATCGAGAGATGGTGAGGTCATCGCGAAGAGCTAGCTATGCAGTTTTGGTCTGAGGCCGAGTATTCTCCAGAGATTATCTAGAGGTTCCGTCTGGTTCAGGGCCAATTTGCGGACCTTAAAAATGGACTCGTAGATAAATCAATTGATTGAAAAGGAGAATTCTGGAGGGGAGGGTTGACAAGATGTCGTCAGTTGAGGTCAGCGGAAGCTTGGCTTATATCAATGCAAAGCGGAGGCGGGGTAGATTTCAGGTTCCAAAATCTCAAACCACCCCACCAAACACACCCATCACTCGTGCTCTCTCTACCTCGCGACGCAATGGCCAAAGCGAAAGGAAACGACAAAAAGGCGGCTGCTCCCGCGAAGGGGAAGGGAGGCAAGGCCGACAAGGAAGAGAAACAGGTCAAGGGTGCGCAGTCAATCAATGTGCGCCACATCCTCGTACGTACATTACGTTGCTTTGCGACCGGCGTTAGCTGAGAACCTATCTTCCCGCCCTACCGTTGATAATTCTCAAGAGACGAGTTCCTTTCTAATTCGCATATAGTGCGAGAAGCATGGAAAAAAGGAAGAGGCCCTGGCAAAGCTGAGGGATGGTGCCAAGTTTGATGAAGTTGCGCGCGAGTTTTCGGAGGACAAGGCGAGGCAAGGTGAGTGGAGTTCATCAATGACAACTTTTGGGGACTCGTTTCGGTTGACGGACTGGCAATTCTTAGGCGGTTCTCTTGGTTGGAAGACGAGGGGCAGTCTCGACCCAAAGTTTGAAGAGGTGGCCTTCGCTCTCGAAGCTAGTTCGACTGGTAACCCCAAGATTGGTGAGGCCAAGACTGGGTTTGGATACCACATTATCATGGTAAGCGATCCCATGTCCTCCTTGCACCAAAGCCCGTCTCGTCTGAGATGCCTACTAAACGTCCCCAATAGGTCGAGGGTAGGAAATGAACCGGTAGTTTTACAATATTACGCATCATATATCACGACACAGCTGTATCCCTAATGATAAAAAGAATTTGAACCGTTGCCCAACTTTTAATGTCCTTTTTTGTTTATTCTTAGTCGGCCATCCATTCCGTGGAGTGATGCCGGCCGAGGATGCTAGAGTACAACCAAATTTTAAACAGTTGTATCAGGATGGAAACCATCTTTTAGAATCTCCCATATCCTCCACTCTATACCCTAAGCCTTTGACGCCGGAAAACGCAATTACTGCTCGGTCTGGAAGTAGTTGAGGAGAATGGATCGCTCCTGAGACTCCTCACCCCAGTCCTTAACGACGACGCAAGAGCAGTTGACGACCTTGCGGGCGTTGCCCTCACGGTCAAGGACACCTAAAACATTAACTATTAGCACTCGTTCCAGCAGGAAGAAAATCCAAGCACGAAAATGCCCCTCCTCCTAAGGACAACCAGAATTCGAAGGGGGACAAGACGGGGGCCAAACGTACAGAGACCAGCCCACTCGCCGAGTTGCTTGCCATCGGGGACCTTGATGAGAGGGATCTTGTGCTCGGAGCAGAGAGCGATGATGAGCTTCTTGTACGCATCCTCCTCGCAGGACTCGTTGAGCACACACATGTGCGCTTGGCGGCGGTCGAGGGCCTTGGAAGCCTCGCGGAGACCGCGGGCGAGACCGTCGTGCATGAGGGCGAGCTTCAAGACACCCTTGAGGGCGTCGAGAACGGACATCTGGCCCTTGGAGGCGGCATCGGCAGACACCTCAACCTCCTCGGAAACTTCGGGGGCGTTCTTCTCTTCTACGTCCGACTATGGGCACGAAAAAGCATTGGGTTAGTCCATTGTCCGAAATATATTATATCATATCCTTCTCCGCCAGTTTCTCTCAGTTGTTGCGCCTCTCCTCCAAGGCCTCGAAAGAGGGCGGCTCCTCGCAGGAATCGATTGAGAGGCCGGATGGAACGTATTCGAAAATCGATTTCAAAGGGGGGGTGGTTGCTCACCATCTTGATGGGATTTGTTATTCAAGGGATCGGCCGTCCTCGAAGAGTAATTGTGATTTTGATGGAAAAGATATAGAGTGTGTAGAAGTCTGGAAATTGAGGCGACGTGAAACCTGGACGGGTACAAAGTGGGAGGTAGAAGTTTTGTGTGTGCAGCCGCCCTTGTCCCTCTCTAGCACTTTGCACCTTATTGGATGGAGGGGCACCTTCCCACGAACTTAGGGCAATTTTTCGTGTGGGCACGGGCCACCCCACACCAGGGCTTGGATTTGATGCTTGTGTGGTTTGTGCATGCATCAATTTTCCCCCCACACCGAGAAGAAAAGAGGTTCACTTTCTCTCTTGATTTTCTCCTGCTCTCCAACATCGCCATTCACCAACAACTCCTCAACCACCAACCCACTTTTCCCGAGGTATGTGACAATTACTTGTAGGAATGCCGACGACTCGATAGCGACTGGTCTTATGCCTTTCGCGATGGCGGAGGAGAGCAATCAGCATATATTGCCTGTCCCCTAGCTCTTGGAATACAGAGTCTTGGGGGAGCTTTGGATCTTGATATCCTGAGAAAAAAAAAGAGCACTTGGCAATGGCTTCAACAGCCCTGATACGCTTCTCCTCTTCAGCACTGAGCGGCAGAAACCCTCCATAAGCTCGTTTGCTATCGAGGGTACTCTCCACGCTTCAGGCCATCGTTGGCTAACATACTCGTTTTTTTCTCTGCGCAGATACCTCATTTCGCAAACCTCTTAACGACTTGAGAATCTCCGTCTCAATACCGCAAAAATGGTTCTTACTTCCGTCCTCCACGATGCTCTCAACACCATCAACAACGGTGAGAAGGCCGGCAAGCGCCAGGTCATGATCCGACCTAGCTCCAAGGTCATCATCAAGTTCCTCCAGGTCATGCAGCGCCACGGTATGTCGACCTTGACTTCTTCGTATCTTGAACTTTACACTCGCAACTCTGCGCGGATACCCCTACCCCTTTCCCCTTCGGCATGATAACTAGGGCAACGATCGGAATTCCTACGAACGAGCCCCTATAAGATGCCGATAGATTATATCCAGCAGAGTTTTGTCTACAATATGCGTTTCTCGACTTTTTTTCTACTTGTTTTGCGACGTTGATGAGATTCTGCGACATGCATACTGATATTTGATTGCTTCAGGCTACATTGGCGAGTTCGAGGAGGTCGATGACCACCGATCGGGCAAGATCGTTGTCCAGCTCAACGGCCGGTATGTTCTTCGGGCCCTAGTACAGTCCCTAGTTCGTGGGCATGCTAACATGTGGGAAACAGCCTCAACAAGTGCGGTGTCATCTCCCCCCGCTTCAACGTCCGTCTCACCGAGCTCGAGAAGTGGGTTGTCAAGCTTCTCCCCGCCCGTCAGTTCGGTTATGTCATCCTCACCACCTCCGCCGGTATCATGGACCACGAGGAGGCCCGTAGGAAGCACGTCGCCGGCAAGATTATCGGCTTCTTCTACTAAGGGAATGATACCAAGGGATGGGGGCTTATGACTATAAAAAAAAAAGGTGGATGGCATTATTTGGCGTTTGGGCATCATCTTCTGGCGCTTCTGGTGTCTAGCCACTTGAGTTTCCGGACTTGATACTACAATCAAGAAGCGAGCCTTCGCGAGCACTCTTGTTCAATTTACTCGGTTGATGTCCCACTGTGAATTCTATCTTTGGACCTTGTGTGAAACTTTGTAAGATTCGGCACCAACAACCTGTGGCTCTGTAGTTAAGTCAATCTCGAGGCCAGTGAGACCTTTACACAGTGACAGCTGCTGTTTGATCCAGCTTTGAAGGCGCTTGCTGGTCACGTTTGGCCTTCCCCTGGTCATTGGTATACCTTCCCATGCTTACTTGAGCTGTTCGTTGGTTTCGGGCTCAGTCTTCCCTCGATGTATCCGCGAGCCGTTGAGATGCTTGACACTTCCCGTGCCTTGCCTATTGGGCTCAAACAACCAAAGCTGGCTGACTTTGAGGTGAAATTGCCTAGACTGTTGATGCAGACTTATATGCTGTAGGAAACCCACAACCACTGCCACCATGTCAAGAAATAGACCTAGCAACATTTTCAACCAAGAGGAAAACTATCACAGGCAAGCACTCTACACTATGCCTACCTTCCCCCAGGTTTCTTCATTGTTGGATGAACTTCACTACTTAATAGTCGTCTTTTTGTTCTCAAGTGACAACTATAAAGAGCCTGAGAAGTTGGCACCTTGATCCTTCACAGCAGAAGGAAAGGACATGCTTGAAGCACTCACCAAGCTAGCCTAGAATGCTGGCACCACTAGATCTGCAGGATGGCTTTTGGTCTGCTTCCCTGGAGGGCATTCGCGGAGGGGGGTTGGAGGAATGGGAAAACGAGAAGTAGTAGCTGAGAACACGCAACTGGCTCAGCATCGCCATGGAAACTCGAAACTCATTTCTCAAATATAAAAGGAGCGTTTCCTGACGCGTCTTCACTTTTCTTCCCCAAACATAATTCGAGTTCTTCGACACTTGACACCTATGGCTTCTAGGAATCTAAACAAGTGTCCTGGGAATCGATACGTTTTTCTATTCTATCCTGCTTGTACCGCCTAGCAGCGTAAGTAACACTTATCAACCGCAACCAAACCGAGGGCTCTTGGCCTCTTCTGGATCGTCCTTGGAGCTCAGTGATAAAGCGATTAGGTGGTTCGGTGACGGAGTCACTTACCTGAGTACGCGCCCCCTCCCATAACGCGGGCACTTTCAAGTGTTCAAGTATCATGTCACTAACGAAGACCAGCAAAATGGCTTCATGGGCCAATGTCCCAAACGAACTCATCCTCCTTATCATCAGTCACGTCACCAACTCGACCGATATTGCGGCTCTCGCCCGAGTCAGCCACGCGACACACGATCTTGCCAACCCTGAGCTGTACCGGCGCGCCCAATGGATACACCGATATCTCCTCTGCTGGGCAAGCGACCTCGGAAGGATAGGAACAGTCAGGAACCTCCTGGCTGCTGGGGCAGTCCCAGACAACCCGTGGATGCAGGATGGTAAACCTCTTTTCCTACAGCCGAGGGTCAATGACCCTTCATCGCTTGGGCTGCCCGGTGAGTTTGATGATTATTTTCCGATTCTCTATTACGATTGTAGGTTCCTGGAACCTGAAGTCCACTCATCGGAGACTGGGGCAGAAGAGCCCAAGATCGAGATGTTTGAAGACAGCACCGATGCTACGGACGACAATCAAGGTGTTGGTGGTATGGTGTCTGCACCGTTCCGGCCGGCGAAATGGATGCCGGACGACCCAATTTTCCCTTCCCTCCATCTTGACAAGATCCAGGCAACCATCGGCGAAAAGACGCCCGAAGCGCCAGAATCACTCCTGTGGTACCCGTTGCATCTCGCCGCCAGAAACGGGCACCTCGAAGTTGCGGAACTTCTGCTGAACCACGGCGCAGACATTGACAAGACCACCCAAATGATCTGTCGCTGTAAACGCTCGATACTGAACTGCGAAGACCGGCACGACATGGGATCGAGTAACTGGCGACAGGAGGTGTTGGACCGGGATTTCCTAGAAAGCGGCATCTTCGTCACGCCCTTACACATGGCTCTGTGTCACCAACAGCAAGAGATGGCGATTATGCTTCTCCAGCGAGGCGCGGCCCGTACCTTCGATAAGCCCCGGTGGAACGCCCATGTTCTCCACACCGCGGCGGCCTTTGGCTGTCTTCATGTCATCAGGTTTCTGCTTGAGGGCGATGGCCCCCCTGACATTAACGTCCAAGATTCCAGGGGCCTGACGCCACTGTTCTACGCCTACTCGACACGACAACGAGCGACGATGCTCTGGTTGCTCCAGAGGGGGGCTGACGTCGACGTCGAGCTGGGAGCAGGTCTCACTCTCCTTCACCTCGCTTGCCTCGACGGCGCTTTTGCCATTGCGTGCCGTCTCATCGACGCGGGCGCTGATGTCAACCGTCCTTGGGCGGCAACCATCTGCCCTTACCTGGGACAGCTGCGTCCTCTGGAGTTGTGCTGTGCTCTGCACCACACCAAATCCCGTCGAGCATATGCACGGGGTAACGCCTTACTCCACGAGCACAAATTTGAGTCGCGCAAGTTCGAGCTAATGAAGAAGCTCCTGGATGCGGGAGCGAGCACAGGACCCATCACACGGCCACGATGGCGCTCGTCTTTTTCGTTATCGGAAATCTCCGCCGTAACGATTGCGGCATCTCATCACTCCATTCCCATGCTGGAGTTACTGGCCGCATCGGGCGTTGACATGTCGCTGGAGGGGTCGGCAATCCGTGAGGCCATCTACCCAACGGCTATGCAATGGACAGACCTCAACAACCGCAACCCTTTGCCCATGCTGCATTGGCTTGTGGCCCACGGAGTACCCGTGGATCCTGAATCAAGCCTTACAGCCGATGCCTGCGTCTTTGTTTGTGCACTGCCGGATGACTGCCCGTGGAGAGATGACGTCTTCGACTGGTTTCTTACTCACAACATCCAACCCGATTTCGAAATCTTGGTCCACAGCTACCCAGGACAGTTCGAGCGCTTGCATGAAATGACCCTTAAAGACCGGATCAATTCTCGGTCGACGACGCCGTTTCGGGAAGCCTTCCGCGCAAGGAATTTCGCCATCTGCAAGGCCCTACTCAACAGCCAGCCTCACCCCGATCTGGTGAAGGCATTCCAGCTTCTGGCCACGTGGGCGACCAACTTTGCATCCGAGATGAACATCTGGCAGAATGGGTACTTGGACCAGGAGGAACCTTACCGGGTGAATCACGAACGGTTGGCGTTCCTTTTAGAGGTGGACGAGAAAGAAACCATCAAGAACGCGCCAGTCACGTTTCTGGGTCTCGTAGGCGCGACACATCTACCCCCAACCAACCTCCTCCTTGAGGCTACTCTCCCCACGAAGGCCGCTTTCCTGGAGAGGTTTCCCAAACAACACAGACGAACTGAATTTGTAACGCAGCAGGTCAATAAATTCTTCGACCTGCAGGATCAATATGATGCGACCAAAGCTCCGCGAGATTGGGACTCTGCCTTCCGCCTCCTCATGGCTATTCTCAAACGGAACTGGGTCGCCGCCCGCTTCCTGCTCCAACACGGCGTTGACGTGGGCTGGGTGCAAGAACAAGGCATGGAATACTTCCCCCCAGTGCTGTCAGCACTCACACTGAGCCCATCGCCCAGTGCTATCGGCCGGGACACATACCACGCTCTCTTGGGACGCTGGAACGAACGGGTTGGGCGATTGGAGACCGACGTACGCATCGCACTATTTCATGAAGCCTGCAGCGGACCGGTCGACATAACGCACTTCCTAGCGGACGACAAAATCGACGTCAACGCCGTCGACGGTAATGGAGACTCGGCCCTCCATCGAATGTTTGAGTATCACGAGAGGGAATCTCGATTTCCTTCCACAGAAGATTACGACGCGCCAGAGAGACTGCTCCAGCTACTCAGAGCTGGTGCCGACCCCCGGGCGGTAAACAATGACGGTACGAGTGTTTTGACATATTTCAACGAGGTGACCTGGCATCACTGGGTACTGCTTAGGACTCTACAGCTTAGGTCGTTCGTCGATGAGTTCGTCGAGGGCTCGAGAAGGATCGCGATCAGTTTTCGACTGGACGGAGAGGAGGAGATGTTTGTTTATTAGTGAGGGCAGACTGTGATGGGGACAGGAGACATGTAACAACTACTTCGACGAAGTGCCCGAGGGCGAATTGCGGAGAGCACCTTCGTTGAGAAGGTGGATGTTCGAATTATGTTATTGAAACAAAATCGACTTCGTCGTCGGATAACTTTATCTGCCAGGCAGTCTTGGGGCGAGGGAGCTGTATATTAACACTCCTGTACCTTTGTATTATAATATCAATAAGATTCTGTACTACTTCGTACTTGCAGCTGCAATTCGGGATGTGAGGACTCATTTGCAGCGGGCGTGCTCAGAGCTTGAAATGTACCGGGTTCCTCGGTACTTGGGTACATGCCATGCATCGTTTGAATGCAGTCACCTGCTGCCCGCTTTTGACAGCTGTTCATACTAACCGTTGTCTGGCCAACACGAGTCCTTCCTGACCCCACGACAAGGGAACAACTCAAGTCTTGTTTCAAGGTCTGATGATGGTCTTGGTGCACGAATCTGGAATTCACATCTTGCATACTCACTGAGGATGTGCCGTTAGACGGGCCTCGGGAAATCAAATTTCTTTTGGCATAGTTCCACGAGAGCCTACACGAACGACCAACACATGTGCATTGAACTATGCGCCAGTGTTGACATCGATTGTTCCATCGCAACCGAGAACACATTCCGCAATTCCCGAAGAACAAGGAACGAGCAGAAGTGATATTAACCTATGGGAGGGAGAAGCGGAAAACCGCAGCCTTGCCATCTATTCCATCATGTTGGCGCCTAGACTATTACCTCGCCGCGGGCTCGGCGTCACTCTGGCCTTGTTTATGTTTATGCTGTTCGCCACATACCAAATCCTCGGAATTCCTGGGGCATCGCTGGAATATCCCCAACCTGATATTCTAGTAGACAGGAGAGAAAAGGAACAGACACCGTTACGGGATTCACCAAAACCAGAAGCGCAGCAAGAGGAGACCGCTGCCGAGGAGAGGTTTGGGGATCGGATAGAACAGACTCACGAGAAAGACATCTCCCACGCTTGGGACGATACGCCCACGGAGGATGCTATTGAAGATCCAAAGCTTCACCCAATCCTACAGCTCGTGGAGCAAGCAGAAAAGGAAAGAGAGGGGATCCTGTCTAGGCAATCTACAAACCTTGAGGATGCCGTCGCCGAATACCGAAGGAGGTACAGAATTGCGCCGCCGCCGAACTTCGATAAATGGTACGAGTTCGCCAAGGATAGGAACGTCGTGCTCATTGACGAATTCGATATGATTCACGAGATGCTCACACCCTTTTGGGGGTTGAAACCGGCAACTATTCGAAAGAGGGCAGCCGAGGCGCTGGGCTACAGCAACCATCTAATCGGCATTCTGATTCGCGGCCACGAGGTGGTCCTTCAACAGGGCGGCAAGGCGTGGGAGAGAAAGGCCCTCGGGCAGATGCTGAGCAACATTACCCAGTTTTTGCCGGACATGGATCTTGCGTTTAATGAGTTTGATGAGCCGCGGGTGGTATTGCAGCATGACGACCTTTCCAGACTGGTCGCCAAGGGGAGGGATATCAATATGGCGGCTGCGGCTGCGAACCGGGAGCTCTCTAATGGTTTTACCAGGGACATAAAGGGCCTTGGTAATGGAAAGTCCATCCGGGAGGTGTCTAATAGCCGCTTCGTGAATGTAGGGCGGCAATCCGCATGGGCCATCTCCCGCATGAGCTGCCCTCCGGATAGCCCTGCACGCTCCCTCGAGGACGGCGAGGACGACCTAGTGGACGATACGACGGGCTACTGCACCAAAGGCGAGCTCTGTTTTATTTCCAACATGACGGCCTTCACCGACATCTGCTCGAGTCCATCGTTCCGGACCAACTACGGCTTCTTCGACAGACCCAACGCCTTCAGCGTCACGCACGATCTCGTCCCCATCTTCTCCCAATCCAAGCTGTCCACGTACTCTGACATCCTCTTCCCCTCCCACTGGTACTGGGCCAACAAAGTCTCGTACAACGAATCCTCCGACATCCCCTGGGACTCGAAGCGCGACGAGCTCTACTGGCGCGGTTCCACAACCGGAGGCTTCAGCCGCTGGGGCGGCTGGCGCCACCACCACCGCCAACACTTCGTCCAAACCCTCAACGGTGCCTCCGCCGAAACCCTCATCCTCACCACACCGCAAACCAACGAATCCGCAACAACCACCCAACTCCCCTTCCTCGCCGAAAAGCAACCCTTCGAAACCCACGCCCACCTCTTCAACGTCACCTTCTCCCACGTCGGCCAATGCGACCCGGGCGACTGCTCCGCCCAACGCCACGCCTTCACGCTAGCCCCCTACGCCGCCCAGCACGACGCCTGGGCCTCCAAGTTCCTCCTCGATCTCGACGGCAACGCCTTCTCCGGGCGGTTCCAGGCGTTTTTGAGGAGCCGAAGCCTCGTGTTCAAGTTTGCCCTGTTTAGGGAGTGGACCACCGGCCGGTGGCTCGGTGCTTGGAGGGATTACGTGCCGCTTTCGCTGGGCGGTGGGGAGTGGGTTGAGGCTGTGAGGTATTTGGCTGAGGAGGAGGAGGGGAGGGAGGTTGCCGAGGCGATGGCGGAGGGGAGTAGGGAGTGGGCGGGTAGGGTGTTGAGGAGGGAGGATATGGAGGTTTGGTTCTTTAGGTTGCTGCTTGAGTGAGTTTCTCCCTTTATGTTTCCTTTTTCCTTCGTTTTATGTTTCTTCTCCCCAGAAACCTCGCCTAGTTTTACTGACGCTATTATTCACGGCTTGCTAACTTGGACTGGGACAGATATGCAAGAGTCATTGATGATAACAGGGAGAATATTGGTTTTGCGCTATAAGAGTGAGCATAGATGGCATCTTGATCATCTGGATACCCGAGTTCGAGGGGATGATTTGATGACCTGCATATCGGGATTGGCATTTTGCATTGGAGTTTATGGGCTTGTTTACTAGTATATAGGGGGAAACTAGACGGAATATGTCTTGACGATATTCTCATCGTGTTGAAAAAAGGACACTTTCGCATCGTGCTTGCAGCCTGATTATCAATATTGTCATTGAACTTGAAGTATTGGAGGGCTGTATCTACGTAGTAGCACACCTGGCTAGTATATGACCCTTTTTAATCATCGGGTATCCTCATCGCCTTGATGCCGTACATTCCCCGCATCATTATATGCGGCTTGTTTTCGACTTCGCCCCATCCCTCTCCAGGCCATCGCCGCCAAGGCACCTCATCACTTGTCCCCATCACTCGTCCTCATCACTCATCCTCATCACTCATCCTCATCACCTTCTGCGTCCTCTTCATCGGATCGCGATCCTCCATTCCTCACAGGGGAGGAATTATCCCGTCGGCGCTCGCCATCGGCGCCACCATTCGCCTTGTCAGCGCCGTTCGCCCTCTCCGCCTCACCGTCGTCCTCCTCTTCATCCCAGCCATGAGGGTGCTCCTTGTACTTAAGCGCGTGCTCCCTAAGCTCATCGCTAGGATCCTCGACAGTAACCTCGAGCTGGTCCACCACCGTCTGGCCATCATCCGCCTCGAAACCCCTAGTAAGGTCGATTCGCTTCTGTCTCTGAGGTCGAATTGTGGAGCGTTGCATCACGGGATAGTACCAAGCCGCCTTCTGTCCTTCGATATCGCCGTCGCTGTAGCCTATGATGAGTTCGTGGCTGTACTTGGTCTTGTGGTCGAGTTCAGTCTCCTTGACCGTCTCGTACGCACGCAGCCGGTCGAATTGGAAGCAAGGGCCAGATTCGCCCTGCGCCGTGTAAAGCTCCTCCTCACCATTCTCCGGGTTATCGATGTCGAACTTGGCCCTGAACCGCTGGGCATCCTCGGCCGTCTTCGTTAGGTAGTAGTCATAGTTCGTGCAAGGCGCCGGCTTCGAGTGGTTCGAAGGGTCACGCTCCCACATCTCCAGAGCCTCCGCGTAAGCCGCATCCTCAGCAGGAGTCCGATCGCAAGGCTTGAACAAGCCGCTCAAGAGACGTGTATCGTACGAAGTGCCACTGTGGACGGGCGCATTGAGGAATTTGACTGTGACGTAGGCGCCGGCATCGGGGAACGAGTCCAAGTCGGGAAGAATGGGGAAGACGTCGACAACCTTCACGTTCTTCTTCAGAGGGTGCTTCAACTTGCTAGAGTCGTTGAGATACTTCTCAGCCACCTCGAATCCGTGATCGATCTTTCGACGAATGTTAGCGGGCGAATCGTCGGGTTCGGGAGCGGGGCGTTTCTCGGGACGACGAAGGTTGTCTTTGTTGATTAAGGCGCCGGCTCCAGAACGGCGGATCGTGGAGGAAATGTATTCGGTTCGGCGAAGGAAGGAGACGGGTTGGTCGCCAGTTTTCGAGCGGGAGAGGGACGCGAGGGGACGGAGGAGGGCTTTGTCGTGGGGGTGAACGGAAGGGGTTTCACTGGGCGCTTGGATCGCTAAGGGGGCAAATTGTTAGAGACGCGATGGCGATAATCTATGGTTAGGGTTAGGTAGACACATACAGCTCTCGTCTCCATCAAAGATGCCAGGCATGCCAACAAGGTCCAAGGGCATACCCAATTCGGCGTCCGCCTCGATGTTCAAGGGCTGCTCACGCACCAGCCGCGACGCGAAGCCCGGCGTGGTGTACTGTCCGCTCGAGAGACCAATGTTCGGGATGTCAAGAAGCTTCGGCGGAATAGAAGGCGAAGGGAGAGCGTTGGAATAGCGAATCCTCGCGATAAAGTCTTGGTGGATGACCCGGCCACCGCCGGACGATGAAGATTTGCTCATGGCGTCGAATTTGGATGGATTTATCCCTCTTGAATCTGAAGTCGGTTGCAAGAAGGGATGGTGATGTGAGGGGAAGAATTGGAGTACTGCGGTGGGTTCAGCACGAAGTTGGGGATGAAGTCGCGGCTGGGGGCGTGACGGAAGAAAAAGTGACTAGGGTCTAGCGCGAGGCTGAGATTTGCGGAAGGTGCGAACCTCCCAGGGGAGCACTGGCCGTCACTGCCAATTGCACACAGTTCCGCTAGCTGAGCACAGTTAGCCAGTGGATCAAACTACACCACCGAGAAATGACAAGTTGGAATCTGCTGCAGGCGGAATATTATAATATTATCCCAATAATTCCTAAAATATGAGTTGGCAATTCTGAGATTTTGTGAAGCTTCTAGTTATCTGTTCCCGAGTCCGTGCCCAGCAAACGTTCAATAACCAAGCCGCTGCCAGCGGTAGAGACGGGAAAACTTCATAGCAAGAATGAACTTTCGAATATTCATTAAAAAAGCTCTATAATTCTGTCCAAGCCATACATCAGTGTTTTTACAAGGCCCACCCAGTAACCAGGGTTTCCACATCGCCGGCCTCCAAGTCGTAACATTATTCTAGCCAGAGTTGATGGCCGTGCCCCGCGCCCAACCAAACTGCCATTTTCGCCAAAACCTTGGTACGTATCTGAGTAGTGGTACTCGGATCGCCGAAGAAAGAAGGGAAAAAAATTGTTCTGTCCTTAATTGTTGTTCTTGGCGTAGCTCTTCTTTCCGAAGGAGAAGGGAACGTAGCGGTACTTGATCATATGCTGAATCTGCCTCCTCACTACAACACCGGCACGTGTTAGCACTAATCCTAGCAGGCTGCAGGACAAAGGACGGGGAAACTAAGAGGGGAAACTGACTCGTCAAGACGAAGAGAATGATCCAGTACATGACAAGGACTGGCCAGAAAACTGGCACATTGAAAATTTCGAACCAACTGCAGAGGAAGGCAATGCCGATGGCGCGGGTAGCCCAGTACCAGAACTTAAACTCGGGAAGACGGCGGATGAAAGGCTTGAATTCATCGTCGGCCTTGGTGGGGAGACCGCCCGCGGCGCCATCCTCCATGTCTTGGTCTAGGGCATCGTTCGAAGGGTCGAATTTGGGTTGCAAGAAGGCCAGGAAGAGGTTAAGAAGGTAGATTCCGAGAGCGTAGGCCACTGCGATTCACATGTTAGAAATAATTGTTATCGGGGCTCGTTACCCTTGGCAGCCTTGGAGACGCATGGGCTGAAAATGCACGACTCGAGGTGTTCATACCGATGTACCAGCCTTGCGCAACAAAAATTCGGATGAAAAAGAGGACGAGGAAGGTCGCGGTTCCTATCCATCGATATAATACGAAAGGCGTCGACTGATCGAGGAGAGCTTGATATCTCTGCTCGGGAAAGTTAGCAACGCGACCCCGGGAAGTCCGGATATGTACCTCTTAGAGAAACTTGCCCTCTGAAGATTGGAGGTGTGTGTAGAGACAGCCTCAAAAGGCGTCTGTTCTGGCTCAATCGAGTTCATCTTGAGGTGGAAAAAGAAGTCTAGGGACGCGAAGACGATGCGGACAGGCTGGCGCGAAGCGGAAAGGCCAAATAAGAGAGTTCGTGTTAAGTGGCGGCGGATCGGGTGCAGATCTCGAGATGAAGTATTGTAGATTGATTAATTCCTTGACAGAGACTTGCAAGGGCCTAGTATAGAATAGAGAGCTCCGGTCCTCAACTCTGAAAAATAGAACTATCGCGAATTTGATTGAAAGGGGGAAACTATAATACGTGCCTAGGGGGAGGAGGCGATTTCTAGCTACTTCGTACAATTAAAATTCAGCCACGTAAGTTTTGCGACACAGCACTAAACAGGCAGGAAGTGCCTTCCAGGGGGGCTGAGCCTTTGTTGCAATTGAACCCATTGTGCATCAAATATGCCAGTCGAATTAAGTGGAGCCTTTAGTCATAAGTGGGGCTTCGTTCCTTGTTCAACTCTGAGCTCTGTCTTGACCTTTCGCAGCTGGAAACACCTGTTCGCTCGGCGAGCGCTGCTGCCCCAATCTGAACCGAGGTGACCCGGGACAACTTGGAGCGGGAGCTGGTTAGTAATGCCGACCGAAAGCCGATAGTTTCCAGCTCTCCAATAGTTCCTTCATGATGTTTGCAGCTTGTCAAACTTGGATTGGAAAGATTTGATCTTGGAAGCAATCGCAATTTGCATTGATGCTACTTGGGTTATAAGTGCGTCTCCTGCTGAAGCAATTGCCCTCATCAAACGCCTACCCGCCTCGCATTCCCATCTTGAAGTGATCAATCCCGTCACTTGAAGCTTCCCCCACTACTCTCCCAGATCGACGAGAGCTCTATCAGCCAAGATGAACACTGCCAGGTGCTTGAGGCCAATTGCCTCGCGATTCCAGCCCACCACTCTTCCCCGTGTGGTGCGTCGCTTCTCTTCCAACACTGCCTACGAGTACATTCAGGTTTCTAAGCCCAAGCCTGGCGTTAGCCAAGGTATGTAGCTCCCTCGTCCCCACGTAACGATCTACCCAGCGTCATATATTAGTGCCTAACATTGCAAATTACAACAGTCACCCTCAACCGCCCCAAGGCCCTCAATGCCCTGTGCACTCCTCTCATCAAGGAGCTGAACCAGGCCCTCACTGAGCTCAATGCTTCCGACGACACCTCCGTCATCATCCTTACCGGTTCCGAGCGCGCTTTCGCCGCTGGCGCCGATATCAAGGAGATGGCCCCTCTCACCTTCTCCAAGGCCTACACCGAGTCATTTATCGAGTCCTGGTCTCTCCTCACCACCCAGGTCAAGAAGCCCATCATCGCTGCCGTCTCGGGCCACGCCCTCGGCGGTGGCTGCGAGCTCGCCATGATGTCTGACCTCATCTACTGTACCGAGAAGGCCAACTTCGGCCAGCCCGAGGTTAAGCTCGGTACCATCCCCGGTGCCGGAGGAAGCCAGCGTTTGACTAGGGCCGTTGGCAAGTCCAAGGCCATGGAGATCATCCTTACCGGCAAGTCCTTCTCTGGTGTCGAGGCTGCCCAGTGGGGTGTTGCGGCGAGGGCGTTCCCCACGTACGAGGCCCTCATGGAGGAGACTCTCAAGACGGCCGAGACCATTGCCAGCTACTCGCGAGTTGCCGTCCAGGCGTGCAAGGAGGTCGTCAACAAGAGCCAGGACCTACCACTTAGGGATGGTGTTGAGTACGAGAGGAGGGTGTTCCACTCCCTCTTCGGAAGCGAGGATCAGAAGGTCGGCATGAAGGCCTTTGCGGAGAAGAAGAAGCCCGAGTGGACTCATTCGTAAAGCTGGGAATGGGGGAAGGAGTGCCACGATGACAATACTGTGTTGATATTGTACAATAGTATAGTACAATAGTATACGACTTCTTTGGCGATCCTACACCTGCTCGCACTTCTGAATTCGGCCGTGCCAGTAGAGTGATGAGACCGTAATTGAGGCCACCCATGACGATGGGAACGAGCTCTATGCCTTGCACGCCTGATCTAGCCGACTGGTCTATGCCCCCAGGCTAATAGAGGGCCGCAACTTAAGAAGAAGGAAGAGGGTGTCCTGCCTAGTGCAATAGATCAAGTTGATATTCGTAGGCCATCATCGAGATCAAAGCCAGGCGAGTTGGGCATCCTTCCATTTGTACATCAAGAAATCCGCCTTCTTAGGCACAGAGATGCTTAGAGTCTTGCCACATCACTCATTTTGCAAAAAAATCATAATGCATACGCCTGTCTCGCTCAACTCCCCTGCTTTGCTATGCACGTCTTATAAGTTGGCTAAAATAGCCCAGTTTGGTGGACATGGGATTGGGTTGATTCAAAGTGTGCCTGACTCGAGGCTTTGATCCTTGCATCAAATGGCTGCACCGTTACAGAGGTATGACAATAAAATGAGCCTACCCGCCACTGTTACCTCCGCCATTTTGGCAGGGTTTAATGGCTCTGGACCCCAATTATTTCCCCCCCTTTGACCCATTACATCCACGGTGGACAGACTCGTCGTGGGATTGATGGAACCGTCCCCGATTTAAGTTTTAACTCTATCGCCATTCTTCCCAGGCTAGAGAGATCCCCTGGGAGGGGCACGTAATTACGACAGATGGATATTCCGAGACCAGGTCTCGACCTCGAGAAGGAGCTCACTTGCTCGGTAAGCTGATCGTCCCGTCGATCCTGTGTCCGCCCGTGTTCATTTCCCCCATGAGCTTCCATTCTCCCCCTGGTGCACCCTGCGACCGGAGTTGGCTTCCATCCCCACCTCTAAATCCGAAGCTATCTAACCCAACGATACTTCCCTTCCAGATCTGCACAGAGCTATTATACCAACCTCTTACCCTTCTCGACTGCCTGCACACCTTTTGCGGTGCCTGTCTCAAAGACTGGTTTAGTTTCCAAGCCGCCTCCGCTCAAGATGCGCCGACCCCTCCCGCCCCGGGCACCCCCGTCTTCACCTGCCCCTCATGCCGCTCCGGTGTGAGAGACACGAGGCATAATGCCACCATCGCCACGTTGCTCGATCTATACTTGAAGGCGAACCCGGAGAAAGATCGCACCGATGTCGAGAAGGAGGAGATCGCGAGCAAGTTTAAGCGGGGTCAGGAGGTGCTGCCAAAAATAAACTTGGAGAAGTCGCCGGAACAACTGAGGGCTGAAGAGGAGGATCGCAGGCTGATGGAGGAGGTACGGGCCATGAGCTTGAGGGAGGTGGGGGTTGAGTCTTCGCTGGCGCCTCCTTCGAGGAGAAGGAGGGGTGAGAGCAGGGATACGAGCCAAGACAGTCGTGCGAGGCGAGCGCGTGAGAGCTCTGCGAGGCCGCGGGGCGAGGAGGGGGGAGGACGGACGAGGAGCAGACACCCTCCTGATAGCAGTAGGCCGTCGGAGGAACGGAGACGTCGACGAAGCGAGTCGAGACGACGGCCCGATGAGACGGCGGCGGCGGCGGTGGAGGCGAGGACGCGGCAGATTGAGCATCAGTCCTCGATCCGGTCCCTCATCGGCTCTACGAATATGAGTGAGCGGGATATCGAGCGTGAGATCGAGGAGTTTGCACGCCAGATCCAAGAGGAGGGGATTCTTGACGGACTAGACCTCGATAATATTGACCTCGAGCGCGATGATGAGTTGAGTCGAAGGATCACTGAGGCATACAGGAGGCGGCAGAGGGAGAGGGCAAGACAGCAAGAATCTGCTAGAGACTCTGGTCGGGATTCTGGCAGAGAATCTGGAAGGGAATCTGGGAGGGAATCGACACGAACGAATCCCGTTGTGGCTGACCCGCCAGCGGAGCCGAACCCACCGGACGCACGGCCCCGAGAAGGTGATCGCGGAGCTGGCCGTCGGAGGAACTCGGCGGGGGCTAGGATGCATTCTGAAGATCGGAGCCGGACGCAGCAAGGCTCCCACCATCTCGGAGTTCAAGAAGAGCCGCGACATCGCAGACGGACGGCCAGTTCTTCGCGTACCTCCACAGCCCCGATCAACCCTAGCCCCATAATTGCTCCAACGGCTACTCGATCGCAAACCGATCTAAGAAGTCATACGCGTCCCGCGAATGTCGCCAATCCGAGGGCAGTATTGACAGAAAGTCGGGCCTCGAGCTCACCTGTCACCGTGCAGAGCCCAGCAGAAGGATCTCACTTGTCTTTTGCGAGCAGAGTGCCTCTTCAAAATAAGACCGGCGTTGGGCCTCCGGAGCTACCTAGCCCCACTCGCATGCAGAGACCTCGCCGGCCCACTGAACTCTCGCTCGCGAATCGCTCTACTCACAGCAGCCCTCTGGACAGCCCGAACTCTCCAGCCCCCCAGCGACCTCCCCTCGTATTTACAGAACCGGCAATCAACTGCTCGCGGTGCAACAAGCAAAACATCGAGTATAGCGTTCACTACAATTGTGGGATTTGCGCGGGCGGGAACTGGAATATTTGTCTGGATTGCTACCGAGGCGGCAAGGGCTGTCAACACTGGTTCGGTTTCGGTTATGTTGCTCTGAGGAAGTGGGAGAAGGCGCGGGGGGCAAACCCTAGCATTGAGCCATTCCACATCCTACGGGCAAGCCGTTACCTTCCACCCATGATACGCCCCGTCAGGGGAGACGACGGGTGGCTACATACGCCGGAGGACCCGATGGAAAGATTACAGAGCGGGACGTTTTGCGACAAATGCTTGGCGTGGTCCAACGGCTGCTACTGGAGGTGCGATACCTGCAATGACGGTGACTGGGGCTTCTGCAACAACTGCGTCAACCAGGGCCGCTGCTGCTCACACCTACTCCTACCATATGTCTATCAACCACCCTCGACGCACAACACGCCGCCTGCAAGCCCCCGACCTCCAAAGCTCCCGCACAACACGGCTATTTTTACCGGGTCCTCTGCCACGAACCTAAGCAGTTTCCAGTCCCTGACGTTTATGACGAAGTGCGATATCTGCCAAGATCAGATCCCGCCAACGCAAAGCCGATATCACTGTTTCGAATGCGTGAGTTCTGTGGATCCGGACACGCAGCCAGGCGACTACGATGTCTGCGTCTCGTGCTACTCGGACCTCGTCAGCCGGCGGCGGATTAGCCCCGAGAACGGTCCGAGAGGGTGGCGAAGGTGTTTGGCCGGCCACCGGATGGTTATGATGGCGTTCCAAGAGAGCACGGTGGGACAGCGGAGGTATATTGTGCGCGATCTCGTCGGCGGGCGCCGGCTCTGGGCCAATCCCGTCGATGGTACCTCGGCGCTAGTTTCCTGGTGTTGGCCGCAAGGCGACCAAAAGCTGGGCCGGCTGGTTACGACCGATGTGGCCGGCACGGCGCCATCCGCCCTCGAAGGAGGTGGTGCTCTGCCAGAGGGGGTTGTGCGCGTCCAGACCTTCCCGCCAGATGGAGGACTGGGGCTAATAGCCAGGGCAAAGTGGGGTTGGCTTCCAATACACCGCCAACGGGGAGAAGACGAGCTATACTTCCCACGGGGTGCAGACATTCGCGAGATTGAGGAGGTTAACGACGAGTGGTGCGTTGGGTCCTACATGGGTGACGTGGGCTTATTTCCTGCATCGTACGTGCAGCTTTTCTCGACATGAAGCTGGGGTGACGGATATCATGATGACGATGATGCAAGAGTAACTTATATGATTCCTATCTTAGCTATGCATAACATTGGGAAGGACATTTTCACTATTTTGGTACGTCACAATTGAAGAGTGAGATTGAAGGACCAATATTCTATGAGATACAAAGTCGAGTTATTCGAGCCTGGTCCGCCCTGAAGACAGGGTTGCATGTGAGGAATTGGGGCCGTTTCCCGAAATGTCTTAGTGGCCGATGACGAGATCGAGAGCGCCGGAATAGCGGCTTTTTCTGACCCCACCGGCTCCCGATATTTATTGATTACATTTGAATAATTGAACAATTGAAACCTTGAAAGCTTGGAGTTTCCCTCCCGCGATCCCGACAACTCCGAGGGAACTCTTCTGACTCTTCCTCTCTCCTACACCTCACACATTTGTCTTTCCCCTCCAGTGTCGGTCAATTGGGTCAAGGGAGTCTAGGTTGCTGTTGCTGTTGCTGCCCTGTCCTCCTCACTTTCCCCTCGAGCCACCTTTCCTTCTTCCTCTCCGAACCTCCGACATCGCTTTTATTCGCCATGTCTCAATTTCCAATCATGCTCCGACAGGGCGTTCTGCGGAGGGGCGTTCGTATGTTCGCGACGGCGGTTGCTCCTCGTGAGCCAAGCGCGCACACGATCGCCGTGTCGAAGGCGCAGGGTATTTCCAACAACCTGACCGAAGGTAGGCCCTCCTCCCCATTCTCTCTCTCGCCTCACCGCGTGACAATTCGCAGCGTGACCTCGCTAATCCGCACATCCACACACTCCCAACAGCCATCGGAAACACACCCCTCATCCGCCTCACCCACCTCTCCAACGAAACCGGCTGCAACATCCTCGGTAAAGCCGAATTCATGAACCCAGGCGGCTCCATCAAAGACCGCGCAGCCCTCTACGTAGTCCTCGACGCCGAAGAGCGCGGGCTCCTGCGCCCCGGCGGCACCGTCGTCGAAGGCACGGCGGGCAACACGGGCATCGGCCTCGCCCACGTGTGTCGATCGCGGGGTTACAAACTCGTCATCTACATGCCCAACACGCAGTCCCAGGGCAAGATCGATCTCCTGCGACTCCTCGGCGCAGAGGTCCACCCCGTGCCCGCCGTGGCCTTCGAGAACCCGGAGAACTACAACCACCAGGCGAGGAGGCACGCCGAGGCGCTCGACAACGCCGTGTGGACGAATCAGTTCGATAACATCGCGAACAGGAGAGCGCACATCGAGACTACGGGCCCGGAGATCTGGACGCAGACCGAGTGCAAGGTCGATGCGTTTACCTGCTCGACTGGCACGGCGGGTACGTTTGCCGGCGTTACGCGCTATCTGAAGACGGTTTCCGACGGAAGGGTCAAGGCCATCCTCGCCGATCCCCCCGGCAGCGTGCTCTATTCGTACATCACGTCAGGAGGCAAGCTCACCGAGCGCTCTGGGTCTTCCATCACCGAGGGTATCGGCCAGGGTCGCGTGACGGATAACTTGAAGCAGGACATCGACCTCGTCGACGGCGCCGTGAGCATCAGCGACGAGAAGAGCATCAACATGGTCTATAGGTGCCTGGACGAGGAGGGTCTCTACCTCGGCGCGAGCTCGGCCCTCAACGTCGTCGCTGCTAAGGAGGTTGCTGAGAAGCTGGGCAAGGGAAGTACCGTTGTGACGGTGCTTGCTGATGGTGCTTACAGGTACGCCGATAGGCTGTTCTCGAGGAAGTGGTTGGAGAGCAAGAAGCTTTTGGGTGCGATTCCTAAGCATCTGGAGAAGTATATTGTACTACCTTAGAGAGAGAGAGAGAGAGAGGCATTGAGGTTTCTTTTTGTGCCGTATTTCTGGTCAGCCAGCTGTCGTCATATACGCATATATATACCAATATAGCATTTTTGTACATCTTTCCTTTCTTGAAATTTTTGTCAGAAATAAAAGCTAGTTACGGTTGGAAAAAAACACGCAGTTCGATCCGTAGATATACGAGTTTAATTGTTCCGAACCTACATCTTTTACATCTTCTGAGCTGATGCCCATGGTTTTTTGTTTCCCTCTATTATACACGAATCCGCAGTATACACACACATCCCTTCCCACCTTCGCAGGGAAATATCTCCTCAACCTACAAAACCTCAAGCCTTCTTCGCAATGAGCTTATCATAGACGTCCCAACCCCTTTCCGCCTTCACATTCGCCTCCTTGTCAGCATCCAAATCGCGCTTCAACAACTCCGCAATGGGCTCCAACTGAGCCGCCAGCTCCGGCGCGACCACCTTCTTCGCCAGGTCGATACCGTTGAGGATGAAGCTTCCGACGGAAATGCGGTTGGTCGTAGAGTGGGAAAGGTAGCCGTCATCCTCGTTCTGGAACCTAAGAACCTCGGTGTACTGGGCTTCGGAGCTAAGCTTAGACTGGTGGATCTCCCGAAGGCCCCTTTCGGCGGGCCACACGTGAACGAGGGTCTCCGCGAGCTCGGCGACCTTGCCGTCCTCGTCCTTGCCGTCCTGGTGGTAGACGGCGCGGGCGGCGGCCATGTGGAGAACCTGGCCGACGATCTGGGGCTCGCGGTGTAGGGGGATGCGTCCGGGCCACGTGGGGCTCTTCATGTGGTCCTCATCCTCCATGAGTTCCCTGAGCATGACGGCCCACTTCGTCGCCTTCGTCGTCTCCTCCTCCGCAAACCCGCTCTGGACGGCTCCCATCTGGATCCAGTACAGGATCAAGTCCGCGCGAGGCAGAGTCCTGATCCTCAGATCCGACTCCTTGACGTTCCTCAACGCGTCGAGAATGGCGTAGATGTTTCCCGACTTACCGGCATTCGAAATGATGTCCGTGACGTCGTGGGTCCGAATGATCCGCCCGGCGTTCCTGTAACCGGCTAGCATCCGCGAGAGGTTGGCCCAGTCTTCGCGCGTGGACATGAGGCGGACGGCTTGGCGCATGAGGGGGCGGGAGGCGGGGATCGTGCTGTTGTGGTAGTCGAGGGTGTCGAAGCGGTGCTCGTAGCCGTCGACCTCGATGATGATGGGGTCGACTTGCAGCTTTTGGCGGTACTTTTCGTTGAAGACGATCTTGCGCTTCTTCTTGGGGAGGCGTGCGGGGAGGATGATTTTGTGGAGCATCTCGGTGAAGATGGCGTCGAGTTCGGGGCTGGAGGTCTTGTCGAAGATGACTTTGCTGGCTGGGAGCAGGGCAGGAATTGTAAGAAGTTGGGGGTCTTTTAGAGAGAGGGAGTAGGAAGCAGTGGGGGAGTGAGTGGGAAGACTTACAGAGGGGGTTGGACGAGGTAAAGCTCCTTTGCTGGTGCCATAATTGCTGGGCGATTATGCTCGCAGAGCCATTCTGTATTATCCGGCTCGACGACGAGGCTGCCCTGAGGGCGCTCGCGAAGGGGTGCCGAAGCATGTTGCTCAGGCACAACCAAGAAGGTTGCGCGGGGGGAAGCCTTGAGAAAGAATCCCTTGAGAATTGAGGGTTGCCGCCGGGAGAATGGTAATTGGAGGCTGGGCGGAGTGTAGTTCTGAATACCTCTCTGCCCGTTCTTCCTCGTTTCGTCGGTCTCGTGTCTCCAAAAATTTGTAGATGGACTGACTGGGCCAATGGCTTGAGAAACGGTACTTCGTAGCTCCTGCCAATTCGGCTGAACTTCGCAAAACCACCATCCGCACTTCCAATTGGCCAGAACAGGACATCCCAGCCAATCAGGCGTCTCAATGTACCCAGAACCAAAGCTCATCTTCGACTCCATCAATTTTTTTGATCTCTCAAAAAACCTCGAACGACTCTCACAAAGACTGTCACGAGGTTTCGGTTCCCGAAGCCACCGCATCGCAAACCATGAACGCGTTACCGATCCGGCGGCCTCTCGGCTGCCTCAAGACAATCCTGCGTCAAACGCGTTACCACCGCCAAATCCAACGCACCTTCGCAACCGAGACCACTTCCTCAGAACCCCCGACCTCGACGCCATCCACCACGACGTCCCAATTCCGTCTCCGTACGTTCCCCGAACCCGCCATCCTTCTTTGAGAACTCTTTTCCAAAAATCCAGCCCCTTCGCAACTAACATTGACATACACAGACAAGCCGAAAACCCACAAACCCACCCCCCTCCCCGTCTACCCCCCCCCCCCCCCCCCCCCCCCCCCCCCCCCCCCGGACCCGATGCCCCCCTTCCACGCCACCTCCATCGCGA
The DNA here is from genome assembly GCA_002812735.1 of Scedosporium dehoogii. NCBI lineage: Eukaryota > Fungi > Ascomycota > Sordariomycetes > Microascales > Microascaceae > Scedosporium > Scedosporium dehoogii. The sequence continues at coordinate 36,821 of PGIR01000162.1, forward strand.
CCCTCGACCCCACCGGCGCCCGAACGGCCCTCTTCTCCAAATCCCGCCCGGACCGCGCCAAGGTCGGCGACGTGCTCATGGTGACGACCCACCGCGGCGAGCCCTTCGCGGGCGCGCTGATGCAGATCCGCCGCCGCGGCGTCGACACGGCCATCCAGCTCAGGGGCAACCTCATGAAGACGGGCGTCGAGATGTGGTTCAAGATTTACTCGCCCGCCGTCATGGGTATCGATATCATTTGGAGGAGGCCCAAGCGCGCGAGGAGGGCTAGGTTGACGTACTTGCGGAAGAAGAAGCATGATATGGGCAGTGTGGATCATCTTGTTTGGGCGTGGAAGAGGGAGAGGAGTCAATTGCGGTCGTCGAATAAGGGGAAGCATTTGGGGACCGTGTTTGAGAGTTCGTAGCTTTTGGGGTGAGATGTCAGAGGTAGGGAGGAATGTGTTGCTCTCTCTCTCCCCGTGAGTGTATGTTTGTTGTATGATGGATGGTTCAGATGCAGAGTAGGAGCTGGGAGGCATGCATACGTCTATCTTTTGTAAGGGAGATAGACTATCTTCCTCCTCTTGTCAGAACTAGTTTGTGTACAATATATAGAAAGGTAAATGCTCGTCTGGCCTATGTATCTCCTCCAGCATTCCGTCTTGCACCCTCCACGAAACTTGATTGCTATAGTATCATCACCGCTTACTCTCTACTAATCTGGACACTAAGGTTGTGTAAATATTAGATAGCCACCACTTTCCTAGCTTTATTCCGATCCAATACGCCAGGTCCTTGTCTATCTAGAGAGGTATATGTATGTAATATTCTAGTATGCTGCGATCGGCCGTCAGCTCGTTTGCTTCTTCGACATCGGCCATTCAGACGATGCAACGAGAGTGAAAATTTCAAAAAAAAACAGTCCTCAAGGTAAACAAAAAAAGATAGTAAAACTCAAAGTTCCCTCCTATATGCGCCTGTGGGTCGCCGTTGGTTTTTGTTTCTTCGCCCCTGCTCAGAGAATAGGTAAACAAACCAAAGGACATATGAAAGTTAACAGAAGACAAATTCCAAACATTTTCTGTAACGCCGGCGTCGGTGTCCCATTGTTAGTCCAGGGTTCGAGCCATTACCCCCCAAAAGACGCCCGCCTCACTGCGGAAGTGCCCCCTGTGTAGGTCTTGGCTCGTGTCACGGGATGAACACTCTCGACATCGTCGTCTTCGTCTGAAGCGGCCACCGTGGCCGCCCTCCGCAAGGGAAGATCGTAGGGCAAAGTGTCGATAGACATCCTCCGGTCCATCTTGGCCGGGAGGCTCGGTCCAGGCTGCAAGATTTGCGCAAATATATTGGTGCTAGGCCGCTCAATCGTCCGTGGCCTTGTCGTGGTAGAAATACGACGAGCGAGGCCAGTAGCCGAGGCCGTCGAGACAGCCGTGCTCGTCCTTGGCAACAATCCTGGTACCGGCTCCGCTGCTTCCTTTGCGAACCGAGACTCGCTGGGAAGCAGAATCGCACGATCGAGGCCGTACGGCAGACCACGATGACGACCACGGATCTGCGTCGCGATGATGACGAGCTTTCCGACGGTGCTAAACTGGGAGCAGAGCGACGCGTCGACGGTGTGATAGCCCATACTCAAACCAACCGTGCCGTATGCACTGATAACCTCGAACAAAACATCGAACAAACTGAAATCTTTCCGCTCCAACCGACTGGCCTCGGAAATAGACAGAATGAAGAGCGACAGGAACACGAACCACATATCGAAAGACAGTTGGCGTCGCAAATGACTGCTTATGTAGTTCATTGTGCTCATTCCGAAAGCGTCATCCTCCCCATGTGGGCTGTATATACCCAACGACATCTCCTCGTATACGTTCGTTCCGCGCATCGAGATGGCGGTCGGGAAGACGGAGATATACATCATGAAGAGGTAGAGCATCTGGGCGCCGGGGTTGAGTAAATTGAGGGGGAGACAAGAAAATCCAGCCGTTCTCGTGGACGCCGCTTGGAAAAGGCCATCAACAATCCTAATATTCCAGGGCAAGTCTTGGATCACCGGATTGTTAAGCTAGTACAGCAGGTCATCTATTAGCAACAGTTCAAAGAAAATTGGAGCAAAGAGCTCGGCAAGTGAGATCTCAGAATGAAGAGAAAAGAAAATGACCACTTACATCAAGGACCAAGAAGAAAATAAGGTCGACAACGTTCAAGCCCACGAGAATCGCGAATAGCCACCACGTCGCGCTTGAAGGGAATAACAAGGTAAAGCATCGACGAGGGTGATCGAGAAGGAACATCAACTCTTCCCAAAGACCGGTGCCGCGGGGAACGATGCGAGAAAATGCCCAAATCATGAAACGCAAGAAGATGGGAAATCCGGTGTTCCCAGCAATGATGAGGAACCAGGAGATCATCATAATAAAGGTAGATGTATGGAAGGACATCATGCTGTCGGGTGTAAGCGTGAGCCCGAGATCCATGAAAGACGAGTTTGAGGTGAAGAAGCTCCACCAAGTCCGGGAAACTGCAGCCGCGTCTACCACGGCACCATATCTCTCCTTCGTCTTGATGTAGGGCAACATGCAGACAAGACCGAATACCTGGAACGCCCAGAAATAGACGACCAGCAATAAGGCAAGAGTTCGCAACGAACGATACTCAATGCCACCCAATTCTTCTCTTTGCTCCAAGGTCAAACCGGGGAACTTAGAATTTCGGCCGGTAGTCGGAGTCCAACTGAGATATGGCGCTTCCTCCACCTCCTTACGTCCAAATAGAGCTCGGATCTTGGTAAAGACGTTTGTTCCACTTGATTGCGATTCATCCGAATCGTTGTTGTCAGCATGATGCACTTTGTCTTTGGACTGGAATAGTCGGGGTTTCCGGAACCTTAATGGGCTAAATGTGTTGCCAATGGCTCTGGCCTCATCAGCAAAGTCATCCATCGCACTTCTTTCCTGCTCGCGGTGGAGTGTGTGATGCCTGTCCGGCTCTTCGATGGTGATGACGGGGTTCCTGCGCCGTAGAGAATCCGGCAACTCTTCTTGGTTCCGGTCTTCACTGTTGTCATGAGTTGTACTTGAGGGTTTCTTGGTTTTACCCGTGGGGTGCTCTTCGTCCTCCTCATCCTCATCCGGGGTACTCTCTCCAATCTCCAATCGTTTCGGTCCTATACCGCGTTCGGCTTCCCTAGGGTTCGGAATGCGCAATACCTCGCTATTGTGCCTCTCAAGGGCGGGCATATGCTCATCATCATCATCGTCATCTTCGGCGCGATGGGGAAATTTGGTGGCGTCCTGTCCAGCTCCATCACTCCGCATGACAGTCGGGGCAAAAGAAATCGAGTGATGTTGGTTCGAGGGGCGAGTGACGCCGTCGTCTTCGGCGTGTTGACTTTTGCCCATAGTACTATCACTGTCCCGGTCGGAAGCCTTCGAGGCAGAACCGCTATCCGAGGGACCTGCTGGATTGGCCATCATGGGAAGCTCACTAGGTTCAAGCGGACTGCCGTCGTTGGCAATGCGCTTCCCTGATCCTCGGAGAATGGTGATTTTTCTGCCATTGACACCTCTTTCGAGTCGAGAGTTGTCGCCGCCCATAGATTTCGACCGAGACAGGGTGCCTCGACGGGTTCGAGCATCGCGGACATAATTCTGTAGGCGTCTTTCGAACCAGTAGAGTCGGAGGAAAACGACCGATCCGTGCAAGGTGATTGGACACGACATCATAGAGATGATGTATAAGACAACCTGTTGAAATGTGTTCAATGTGTTCACATCAACGGTATTCAAGCCGGCCTGGGTATTGGCGCCGGAAGCAAAGAAGAGCGCATCCACGTAGGCAAGGCTGCCCTTTCCAGTGCTGTACAAAAGAATAGAGCCGAATATAGTCATGCCAATGATCCAAAAGTCTAGTTCCGAGACATGTTAACAAGACCTATTGTCTCAAGATCAAGACTCGGATGGATAGGACGAGTAAAGGCGCAAAGGGCAACACCTACAATGGGCAGAGATGAAGTTGAAGTGCGGGTCCTTGCTGAGAAAAGATGGCTTGAGAGCCTTGATCTGGGTCCATAAGAAGCCCCCTGCGGACTCGAGAAACCCCATCTTGACGGTTGTTTGTGCGTTTGCGACAGGTTAGGGTGAGCGGAAGCAGAAACGGAGGCGCAATCGCGATCGCGATCGTGTAGGGGGAAGAGAAGAGAATGCGACAGCTGAGTGAAGGCCGAGCTAGTTTGCTGATCGGATTATTCACAAGAAACAACCACTCTGGACGCGCCGGATTCCTTCTTCTTTTTCTGTTTCCAAGAAGCCGGCTGATTGGCGGTATTCCTTAGGCGCAAGCCGAGCTGATCGCTGGTCTGGGTCTAGATGTTGGGGAGGCTCGAAATAAACGGTTTAATAAGAGACTTGGTGAGGAAGATGTGATGGATGCCGTGTGCTACCTAACGGCCCGTCTAGAGGCAGAAGAAGCAGAAGTCGACTTCGTGCCAATATTCATGATGAAGACGGAGCTAGGAGGAGGGATTGGCTAGTTCCAGGATGTGGTTCAATGGAGAGATCAGGATAGACGAGAAAGAACTGAGGAGAGCGCAGGAGATGAAGTTGAAGAAGACAATGATGGAGGTTGCAATCAACGATGCCGCAGAAAGGGAGATCCCATGTGATAAGGAGGAACGGTCAAATGAGGATTCCGTTGCTGGACCAGGATGAGAATGGCATTGTCAGACTATCGATAAGTGGCCAGCTGGGATTGAGGCAAGGGGGTCCTTGAGACCTCGCAGGAAGCAGAGGCAGAGAATAGAGAAATTGAATACGATGGAGTGACTTGAGCCGGTTTATGAGAGCAGCTCCAATTTCTGACGAACCTTGACTTGGCTTTGGGGGGATGAGAGAGGGCATGGGGCAAATCAGTGGGAACGACAATGAAGGGCTGATGGCAAAATAATATCAATGACCAACAAGAAAAAGATTAGACTAATAGGAAGTAGGAAGTACACTACACGCCTTCGGACTCTCCAGTACGGAGTACATTCATCAATGAGTCTCGTGGCGTGCCAATTGAGGGATCATAGTCTAGTCCAGTTGTCGTTAGGAGACGCGGAAAAGTTGAGAGAGACTACGAAGTACAATAAGGTGGTACTTCTACCTGCGTTTGATACATTCGATTGGAGAGAATAGCTCGGCACCAGAGCGGCTCGTATCAGTTGTCGAATAGCCAAGCGAGAAGATGTTGATGACCGACTAACCCAAATCACTGGAACGTCAACAATACCTCAGTACTTCGTACTTCGTCTGCAAATTGTTCGAAATTGGTGTTGTCAGCTTAGTTCCCCACTAAAGACGAGCTAGCGCAACCTTGTCATCAAGTGCGACCCCCCTGGGCAGTGGCTAAACAGTGCTAAACAGTACTAAACTAAACAGTACTAAACATGCCCCTTACAGTGCAGTCGCAGCAGTGCCGGGCCCCTGACCCACCGGCCTCCTGCCGTCCATTTCCCGTTCACTGATCCTTGTTTCGCCCTGCCCTCGCAGTTAAAACTTGATGCCAATCTCCGATGGCGAAGAGACGCGTGTTCTGTCCTTGCTAGCAGGAGGCCTTCTGGGATTCGTATCTTCATTGTTGTCGCTCAAAAACCCTCGAACTCTCCTTTTCTCGGGCCTGTCGCTGACTTCTGTCATTCCATGGTCCAAGTCCCGATGCCAGCCGATGACTAAGTGACGCTTCGCTCTTTCCCTACCAGATGCCAAGGTCATATCACGAAATACCTCTTAGAAGTAAGAGGCTTCAAATGCTCCATTATGTTCAATGTTCTTCGAATATACTCGGTACTTCATACGTCAGAGTACTCGGTGTTCGGAATCTTTCCACTGTCAAGAGCAGTGCCTGCAGCCCTCGGAGACAGCAAAGAGTAACACCACGTCTCTTTGTGGACATATGTCTCCTGTCCCAATGAAGGGTCCTGCATTTCAGCAAGCCGAGGGGGCTCGCTTACACCACATCGCCACACCCTCTTCCTATCACCCTACGAAATATGCCCGGCCTGTCGCGCTCCCTGAGTCGAAATGTGCTCATTCCATGGTACAACTCACCTCTATCCCGTCATCGTCCATTCAGACATGATGTCACGCATAGTCGAAGGGAGTCGTGAGAGATCACTACCCAAGGCGGCTAATGCGCCAAGTGACGAGGTCTCGTTTCCCCGAGGGTTCTGATGGTCTTGAGACCCGAATCTCTCAAATGACGCTGAAGAATCTCGCCCGGCGCGAATACCCTCCTCTCCAACGTCCCTAAACCTCTTCCAGCACCACTAGGTTCTTCCCGTCCAACCCTCCATTGTCCCGGCCAACTCAATTCGCATGGCCCAGAACACCGCAGAACAGACACAAAAAAAGAAAAGAAAAAAAATATCTCTCGCATGTGATACATCATCCCATCATCCCTCTCTCCCTTGATTTGTCCTCCTCTTCCTCCCGCTCCCTCAACATTCCTTCCAACCGGCGGTGTACCGTCCTCCCGTCATATTCAGAAAAACCACAATTGACGGAGAAATTTCCTTCTTTTCTTTTCTCAACTCTCACATCTTCTGCGTTTTCTCTCGTCCCTCCTGAGCCGTCCTTCCTCATCAAATAGAATCCAAGAGCTCCGACACATGGCTCCAGCAAAATATTTCTCCTCCCCCCATGTCGACCGGGCTCTTCCCCCTTGCCCTGCCGTTCCCCGCCTCGTGGGCCCGACCCGCCGGGCGTAACCTCACGGACACGAAAAAAAAAGAAGAAAAAAAAAAAGCAAAAGCTTTCTGTGAAAGGAAGCTTCCCGCGCCGTCCCCATCTCGTAGTAGTTTCGGCGGAGTTTCATGCTTACGGCTAGGATCTGCAAGCTTTCATTTTCCGCTCAGTTTCGTACCTGGGTACCATTAATATCACAATTGACATTTACTAGCGAGGAGCTACAAGAGAGACTCGAGAGTAATTATTTTCCTTAAACATCAAAAATCTTTGGAACATAATCTCGGCGGACAGCACCATTCGTCTCCCGCTCCGTGCTTCGTAGATCCCCGGTACACCTCGGGAGAAAGCGCGCCGAAAAGCAACATTCAAGATAAAGTTACATCTACCTCGGTACCGCGTACATTGAAATATGACATTTTTATTATCTTCATCTTTTAGTCTATTCCTTTTCTATTGGAGTTTCGTGGTATATATGCACGTATGAGCTCGTGCGTGCAGCTGCATAGAGCTTGGTATAATATGCGCGCCAGGTTTCCGCATGGTCTGTGTGAGCTGGCAGTCAACCCCCGTCATACCACTTATCATCGTCCAATCTGAAATGTTTCCCTACCACCGATTTGACATGCCGGAAACTCCTAAACTTCAATATAGTACAATCATTGAGCAAGAGAGGACGGTGTGGGATGCGACCCAAACGTCTCAACGTGTCATCGGGCATGTTGAGACCTTCTTTTCTTGCTTCATGCGTCGTCGTCGTATTAGGTCCGATCTCCATTGGACCAAGACGAGGCAGGTTTACGTGGGACCGGACCAGCCAGCTCCTCACGTCCCCGTCCGGGCCCTCTCCTTTTCCCTCTCCAACTTCTTGAAGAAGGCACTCTGGGGTTTCTTCTTCTTCTTCATCAGTCCCTTGTTGACACCCTTATTCTGTTCCACATAAGCCATGTCCTGACCGCCACTAAGCTCCATGAGACTGCCAGCCGCCCTCCGCACCGCGCCTTTCCTCCTGCCAGCGCCCTTGCCGTGCCACATGTTATCGACCTCTTCCTTCTCATACGTCTCATTCTCGATCATAATCTTCTGCAGCAGCTCTCGCCGCTCGGCGGCCGTGGAGAAGGCCAGGTCCGGCGTCTTCTCAATGTTGGCGAGCTGAGTAATCACCTTGAAGGCATAGCCCTGGTCGACGAGGAAGGCCTGGCGCTTGTGAGAGTAGTGCATCTCCTCTGTATCCTTGGACACGAGCGAGTAGAAGAAGGCATTGAAACCCTCGTCGTTCCTTCGCTTAGCTCGCAGGATACGCCCAAGCCGCTGAGCTTCTTGACGTCGAGATCCGTAGTGAGATGAGATTTGAATTAGGCATGTAGCCTCAGGGAGATCGAGAGATGTGTCACCAATCTTAGATAGGAAGAGAGTATTGACCTTGGGATTATGCTGGAAATTCAGGAGAATCCGCTCGCGTTCAGGCTGGCCTGTCCCGCCGTAGATAAGTGCCTTTCCAAGCTTGAGCGCATAAGCCTTGAGGGCGTAGATGTTATCTGAAAAGACAATAATCTTATCGCCTCGATTCTCATGGTAGTCGATGAGATATTGGCAGGCCTGGAACTTGTGGGGGTTCATGACATAGAGTAAGGCCTTTTGGCGGGAGCTTGCTCGCAGGTACTGATCAAAGAACTCCGTTGGCATTGGGCACCACACCTCAGCACACTGCACCTTGGCAATGTGCCCTTGCTCTGAAAGCTCCATCCAGTTCGCCTCGAACAGCTTCGGTCCAATAAGGAAATTAAGATCTGAGATCTTGTCATCCTCTCGAAGCAGTGTCGCTGTGAGACCGAGTTTTGAGTGCGACTTGATCGACGATGTAACTTTTCGGAAAATGTTAGCCGGTACGACGTGGACCTCGTCGAGGAGCATAAGACCCCATTCGCGACCAGTGAGGAAGTCCATCATCTTCTTCGCTTCGTGAGACCGCTCCCTCGTCTGGGTGACCATGGAATACGTAGTAACGATAATACCAGTATTGCCCGTAAACATGTTGTTCTTGGAATCAGCCGTAAAGGCCACAATGTCGTCGGGGCTGATGTTCGACCACTTCAGAAACTCGTTTCGCCACTGCACCACAGACATGGAACTTGTGCAGAGTACAATTACGCCCTTCTTGATGGTTACCGCTGCCGTGATGCCAACCAGCGTCTTACCCGCACCGCAAGGCAGCACGATAATACCGCTCTTGGCTCGTCCGTTACCAAACATCTTACTGAGGGACTTTTCTTGGTACGGTCGAATCGAAGTACCTGGACGGAGATCGATCTCGAGGTTAGGGTTCACCTCGTCTCTTCTAAAATCGTACTCCTCCAGTACCGGGTACTCGAGTTCAAGGCATCGCTTCTGTACGGTTTCTACTGCGCTGTCGGGGATCTCAAACGAATGTGTGACCTCTTCGTCTTCGTCCTCGTCATTTAGGTTGGCATAAAGTACGCTATCGTCGGGCACTTCTTGGTCCTTGGCTTGAGGAGCCACCTGCTGAAGAGCTGCCGCTGCCTGGTTCACTCCCGCCGCATTCTGCGTGCCAGGGATGACTAGGCCCGCCATCTTGGGCGCGCTCGTCGTGATGGTATCTGATCCCTGTACCCGGAGCGGCCCGATGACCTCGTCCTTCAAGAGCTTCTGCAGCACCTCTGCATCCGGGCTCTCGACGTAATACTTCGTATTCTTCAGCACGAGCTTGACCTTTCCGTAACTTTGCGTGCAGCCGTGGATAAACTGACGGATAGTGTCGGGAAGAGGGATCTTGAGAAACCGGTCCAGTGTGTTTATGATGTCATCAGGAGACAGACCGACTGACACGGCGGCGTAAAGACTATGCATCGTCAGGGCATATTCATGGATGAAGCTCGGTCGCGAAAGCGGTTCGGAGATTGTGATGAGAAAATCCTGCGCCTGCGCAGCGAGTGGGTTGAAGCTCTCCATGATGATGCGTCCCTTGGCCGGGTCGATCCACAAAGGCCGGTTCTTGTGGTCGGGCTTCATCTTGAGGTACGAGTAATCGCGGGATCCGAAAATGTGCGTGAGTAGCTCATGGTTTGATTTCTTCGCCCGGTTCTGGTCTTGGTATACGCGCCGCTCCAGCACGTTGGTGGAGAACTTGTCTACGACCTTCTCGATCTTCTCCTCCGTTTCCGCGTCGACGGGGTTTTCCACCTCGTCCGCCGTATCCGAGTATTCATCGCTGCTATCGATGCTCTTTGGTGTCGATACGCCGGGGGTGGAAACTTGCGACGTCCGGCCTGTCTTTGTGGCCCCGGTTACCGCACCCGACGCCTTCCTCTTGGGAGGCATTTCGAATGAAGGTAGGAGGCGATATCAGAAGCAAAATAGGATATTTCACAGTGTTCGATTGTTGCCTGCTAAGAAGAGGGTTGCTTGAGAACCCGGGCGGCAAAATCGATAATCTCTATTGTATCGATACCAGCGGGTTGAGATCAGGGTTGAGAGGTGTAGTGAAAGAAGAAGTGGCGCAAAAGAGCGGACTGAAGGCCAGCAGAAGTAGGCAGTCACAGGAAAGGACCGGGTGACAAATACATTCAAAGATCGGACAAGGCCGATCGAGATGATGATGATGAGGGACTATGATTTAGTGACATGGCCACTAAAGCTGGATAACTGTAGGTAAATAAATGTGCTGAAAAAAAGTATGTGACTAATCAGCTACAACCTTCTGGAAGACTTGGACTTTCTTGGCAATAATTAGAATCGGTGCATCACAGCTTCCATGTTAGTAATACCGAGTACCGCCACCTAGAAAGCAACTTCAATAGAGGCTTCTCCTCTAGCCTTTCACCACATTCGCAAAGAAAACTTCATCGCTAAATCCCTTCAAGATGTGGTATGTTTGAAAACACATAATTCAAGCCCTTGGTCGAATATCCAGCTAACACTCCCTCTCAGCAAACACATCCTTAACGCCCAAGTCTCCATCCGAGCGCCGTGCTGTATGCAAATAGACCCCACCTCACCTACATCTCGCCCTTGACTAACCTCGACCTGTTTCCCCTCCAGGCCGCAAATGGTTCGACTGCGCCGAATGCCACGCCGAGAATGAAACCCACCCTCTCCGCCAGCAACTCGAGCTCGTCTTCGCCTGCAAAAAGTGCAAGAAGTGCTTCCGTAAGGACGCCCAAGAGTTCGAGGAGGCCGACGAGTACTGCCCCCACTGCGATAACCACTTTGTGCTCGATGCCGTCACGCCCAAGGCTGCGCTGACGGTCGAGGGCACCGATGCGCGCGTGGATAACAGGATGCTCAAGGATGAGAGAATGAAGGGCGAAGAGCAGAGGACGGTGTTTGACTTGAAGGACGATGCGGATAAGCTTGGGTGAAACTGGGCATGAAAATCGGGGCGGCTTTGTACGACGTTTGATGATGGATGATGCCTGACGAGATACCAGGAGGGATAAGAAGATATAGTGTGGGGGAAACATATGGGAAGACTTGCATGAGTTTATGGAGCAAAGCGGCGTATCATGGTAGTAGGAGTCCATGCCATAGGTTGTACATCGCACCGCTCACGGCGTTATTGGATGGGAGGGTCTCACCGTCGTCATATTTTAGACACGGAAACAAAACAAATACCCCTGATATATTACCCTGTCTACACATGATGATACAATCCGGACATGAATAAAGCGTGCATGCTGATGACGGCATCATGGAACCCTACGGGCAACCTCCCCTCAAGACTCCTCCTGTCCCCTTGTGAGAATTGTGGCGCTTCCGGTTCCTGGGGTCCTGCCCGTCTTCTTCTTCGCTGCCTCTTCTTGCTTCTCCTGCTCAATGTTCTTGACGAAACCCTCGATCTCCTCAACCGACAGCATCTCAACGGGCTTCCCGGGGGCCATGAGGACAATCTCGATGTTCTTGGCGCCCGTCTGGACGACCTCGAGGAGGGACTTGATGGCTAGTCGAACGGTCTGCTCGCGGTCCATGTCCTCCTTGTAGTTCCGCTCGAGGAATTCTCGTACCGTCTTGCTCGATCGGCCGATGGCGTTCGCTTTCCTGTTTTCGGAGTCAGAAATGCAGTCAGGGAATCATCCTGCAATACTCCGCCCAGGAACTCCGATAACTTACCACGCCGAGTAAATACCGGAAGGCTCCGTCATGTATAGCCTAGGTACTTTACTCTCCTTATCAAAACCCACCACCAGATTGCTGATACCGAACGGTCGCACACCACCACTCTGGGTATACCTCTGCTGCACCGAGGCGATATACTTGGTGATGTATTCAATCGTGACGGGATCCTCCACTGTCAGCCTATGGGACTGCGCCTCGAGTCGCGCCTTGTCGAGGAGAATTCTGGCGTCGGCGTTGAGACCGGCGAAGGCGAGGCAGACATGAGTGTCGATGAGGCCGATCTTGGAGGGCGTAATGCGTGTGTCTTGGAGCTTCATGGCGGAACGCTTTTCGCAGCCGAGAACTACCACGTCCGCGCCTTTGACACCGACGGCGCAGGTTCCTATTTTGCGGGGGAAGAGGGTAAGCTACGAAGGAATGGCATGGCCGGGTGATAGGGACCGTCGGAAAGCTGGGACACACACCTCTCTTTACTGCTTCTCCGGCATATTCGACTTGGAAGACGTGACCGTCGGGACTAAGAGTCGTTAGGGAGACCCGCATTCAACTTTCATTCGTCGCGTACTAACCTGAAAACTGTTGGAAGATCAATTAGCTACCAGGACTTTGGAGACTAAGCAGCAAGGAAGATGCATCAACTTACCAGACAACGCTCGATCATAGGAGGAAGCCATCTTGGATTATCTTAGTAGGACGATGTTCTAGAAGGAAGTCGGCGTCGGAATTGTTGTAAATTCGGCGGTTAGAGATGGGGATTGATTCGATTGTTGACGTTGACGTTGGCGGAGGTCTGGGGTATGCAAATAACTTGGGGTTCAGGCTACCAGCTCTGACGAAGCTCCGTGGAAGGCTGAAGCTACCACGCCAACAAGCAGCGACTTCGCGTGTCACAAATTATCGGCAAAACTCCGGCAAACAATAGACGTCAAGCACCAGGCATGGCAGCTCTCAGCTCAAAAGGAAATACAAGATTGTTCGGATCGAAGTTCTAATATTCTTATACTCCCTTGCACATTATCTTAAATGAAGATAACTCCCGCAATCCGTAAAATTTTCATGGACATCGAGGACCGATGTTTCCGGAAGAAAAAGGGGCCGCTTGAGCTCTGCTGAAGCTCCTAACGATCTCCCAGAGTCGCAAAGGCACCCAGCTCCAGGCCTGGGCCAGTTCACGCAAAGATGAGAGTTGCAAACCCAGGAATTAAATCCCATTAATCATACTCGCACTTTTGCATTCGAACTCAAGGAGTCCAACTTCATCTACGAAGTAAAAGATCAACGCAGCCTGCTATGCTGGATAATGTTGGCGTCAACTTTAGCCGGCGGCGTTGAAGATGATGCTACGGATCCCACCGACCCACCAGAGCGGAGAAGGACCGTTCCATTCGACACTTATTGGTCAGTATTTGTCTGTCGTAGATATTGTTCCTTTATATATATCATTCCAGGAATCCTTCCTCGGGAAGTTGGAGAGTGGAGTTCGGAGTGAGGTCGGGGCGGCAAGCCAACGGGTCCTCCAGCCTTTAAATTATATTGCCGTCGCCGCTTTTGGTCTTCCTCAAAAAGGGCATAAAGAATCAAGCAGGATAGAAAAGAATCTCGGGCAACTGTATCACAGCTATGCAGTTACTAACGGCACTCGCCCTCCTCTTTGCGGCCCCTTACCTCGCTGGCCTAGCCTGCGCCAGCCCCCAGTACCTACCAGGCTCAGAATCGGCCTCAACACCAATCCCCTTCCACACGGCCGTCTACACTACCACGCCATCCTGTCAGAGAAGAGAATGGGTAACAGTTGCTATCGTCACCATCCTGACGCCGCGGGAAGTGCCCCTCTAGCCTAACGATGGTGTGACGGTCGTAGGAACAGCCATCTCTAATATCGAAGCCGCCAGGGGCACGACGACGTCGACGTGGGTGAAAACGAAAGAACTCACATGGGTACTGTCAGGGAATAGTGACTCGCCACGCGATATAACACCGACACCTCCCACAGAACCAGGAGCGACAGGTGAAACACGAATATCCATTTATACCTCAACATCGTACCAGCTTCGCACCTATGTGTTGGACTTCGCAGGGATGGAACGTGCGGAGTGGTTTTACACGACGCGCGTTACGTTTGCCGAACATTTTGGGCCAGGATACCCTACCACTATCATCAGAACGGGCTATACGAACGTGGAGATTCGTTATGTCGGGACCAATAGCTACTCGACGACAACGTTTGAGACTACGTACACTACCCCATACCGGCGGGCAACTACAATGATCCAGCCCACCGGAACTGGGACTGACCCATAGGAGGTCGAGAAAGGTGATGGGTGACCTTTTCCTAGTTTGACATTTGACGGCTTTGACAGCCACGTTTGGTAATATTTCAAATCCTAAACACATATTTGATTGGTACTGGGGATGCAAGTAATCAGGTTTCAACTCTAGCATCTTCGCCTTCTGTTGTTCTATGAAGTATAGCCGCTATCGTGGACTTCAATGAGAATGAGTCGGTCGGTGTTGGCTCCCTTCCATGGTTGAGATGATTGCTTCTAGCTACAAAAAGCACCATCGGCAATATAGCTTTGCGAATACTTGAAGCAGAAAAATGACTAGCCATTTCGGATATTCTATCGCTTTTTCCTTTGCCGAAACAACAGGGCAGGGGAGTCAAAGTACTAGAGGCGAGGAAATTCATGTTGAGACCTCGAATTCGTTTGACTTGCATGTCAGTTAAGATACTCTCATGGCCGTCAGTCCAGCTGTGGCCACCCATACCCAACCAAGCAAGCCTATGTGTATCAAGAAACAAGGGAAACCAAAGAGACCAGTGCCTCAAAACTTGTCCACTTCAGTCCATTTCTTGCCCTGAACAAGCTGGGCAAGACACTGGCCCTTCTCCACAAGCTTGTCCCTAAAACTATCGCACCAAAACAACTCCAACATGCCATCCCCAGTCGTTTCGCTGATCTCCCGATAGTACTCCCGCGCAACACTCCAAGGCGCGACGAGCAGATCCGGCTGCAGCGTCCCCCGCAGCGCAAAGTCGAGAGATCGGCAGATCTTGCCGGCTAACTCCCGACCCTGCTGGTATTTGTACTCGTCGAGGGCGAGGTTGGGCGGCGGTATGCCCTGCCCGTAGATATTCTGGTAACTGAGGTGGTAGAGTGACACGCGTAGGGACTCTATGCAGCGGTGGAAACGCAGGAGGGCCATCCAGTAGTAAATGAACATGATGGAAGAAATGTCATCGATGAAGGTGAACCTGCTGAGGAAGGGGATCTGCATTTCCATGTCCTGCTCCTCCCACAAGCTTGGGACGCTGTTGATCATGCTGGCGGCGTTATACCACTCGTCCAGTTGATGCTCGATGTGCAGACAGTTGGCTAGGAGCTCTTGGACGCGGTGTTGCCGGACCTGGGTCAAGGGCTCGGAGAGGGCCATTTCGGTTCGTGCGAGGACGGAGGGGATGTGGGCGATGATGTCGAATAACCTGTCTAATCTGGTCTTTTCATGCTGCTCCCATGGGATATTCATCCACTCCGGGGACGCTAGGAATGTTTCTTCTCGTTTCATCAGAGCGACGCTAAGCTACACGGGGTGGGAAACAGCATGTTAGTTTCGCAGCGGCTCTACTACATTCAGAACGTGGAATGCACACTTACAGCGCATGGGCGATATACCCGAGAGAAGAAGTGGTGGTTTGGGAACGACCGAAATGCTTGGGGACCGCGCTTTCTAATGCTGCTCAACGCATCAGGTCCTGAGGTCCACATACTAGAACTTCTAGAGGATCCTGTTGAGTTGTGCTAGGAAAATGCCACACACAAGTCAGCTCGCCCAGCTTCTCTAACCTACACTGGAAAACGAAGCTTCTTCGAACGTACCTCGTATAGATACATGCACAAATTCCCAGGACCGTGGCTCCTCTCCGCTTCCGGAGCAAGATGCACAATACACCGCCCCGTCACATCTAGCTCACCATCCGCTCCGTAGAATGGAAATTCCGGCACGCCATACGGCGGCACCTCCAAGCTGAAGTCTTCCCTACCGCTGTGGTCTTGCATGATACTCCGTAACCGAGTGTTAACAGCAACAATCCGGAATCCCTGCGACGCACCGCCCCTCGACAAGGCGATGACGTGGTTCCAGGATGGCTGTAGCGGATGGTCGGCCACGAACGGAGGGCTCTCTTCCTCCGTAGGGGCCGGGGATTGCGATTTGCCTTTCTTACTGGACCCGCCGATCTGGCGGGGGGGATGCGAAGAACAACGTCCTCCATCTTCGAGGGTGGCCGTGATGAAGACCATCTGGCGTTCGTATCCTTCACATTCTCGCCCGTTGTCGACGCATTTTTTGCAAAGGGGCCTCGTGTTATCGCACTAGAAGTTGTTCCAAGGAGGGAGGTTAGCTTGGTTAGAAAATAGAGTGCCCTTTCCGTGTTTCTCTCGCGGGGTCTAACAAGGTGTTATCACCCTGGCGATGACGGGCCGTCCCATGTTCCCCTTCTTGGCCTTACCTTGACCCTTCTTCGTCTACAGGTCTCGCACCCCTTGTATTTCCCCGGTACCCCGACCATGTTGATAGGTAGTCGTAGTTGATATTTCGGTATCACTGTTTTTTCTTCATATGCCGTGGGAGAAAAGACCGGTGTACGACCACAATTCTCGAACACATCATCCTCGCTTCCTCCTTTTCTTCCAAAAAGGAAAGGAATGGGAAAGATCGGGGCGGGTCGATATATAATTCTTCTCGACGAGAGAAAAAAGCAGCAAGTGATAGGGCAAGGAGGTAAGGGGGGGCGTGTGAGGAGAAGATGAGGTTATTGTTAAAGCATGGAAACCTTACCAGGGAAAGGCAGACTTGCATGCGAATTTTTGCTGGTCTGCAATCCTGGCAGCAAATGGGAAGAGAGAAAGAAGGTATCAGGGCATGATATGATGGATGGCTTGGGGCTTGGATATCCCGTAGCAGACGGGAAGAGGTGACAGGCCAGGCGTGGGCTCAGGGCTAGAATGGAGGCAGAATCTGGGCCACTCCTCTCCCCCCTCTCCCCCAATTCCGCTCCCCTCTCGCCTCCCGGCACAAGGAAGGGCAAGAAAACGGCCCTGGGCGGAGAATATTGGCGGAGTACACAAGCGAAGTAGGCCATGTCAACAAAGTGACATGTCAAAGCAGCTAATCGGATGAGAGGATCTACACCATCTTCTTTGTCCGCCCCCCTCTTGAGGTTCTGTTTACGTCGTAGCACTAGTAACAGCAGCCCTACGGTTGAGAACGCCAACTAAAAAGAAAAAGGGCTTTATTGAATCGCTTCCTAGTCAATACAACCATAAGATGGAAACGGGAACGAACGGCCCAGGGCAAGAAACTAGCTAGCTCTAGGGGGGGATTCAATGGTTTACATTAGTAGCCGTGACACTAACTCTTACTTTTTCCTTGATGACCCAAAGGAGAAGTACAGCCGGACCAGGCTAGGACACGGACAACCTGAATGACCAGTGTCGGAGAAATGTTGGGCTGAAGGGAAGGGAGCGGGAGAGACAGCGCTCTCCGGTCGTCCTATAGAAGGGCGGGAAGGAGTGCAGGAGAGAGGGGGAGGACGGCGCATCCGGACGCAAGTGACATTCTGGCAGGGCTCTCTAAGTTAAGCCGTGCTTCTTGTATCAGGGGAAAGCAGCTCCGGATCGGGGCTTGGGGTAGTCAGGGAGCGGTAGGAGAGGGGGTCTAACCATGGGAAGCGAGTGAGGCGTGAGGGGGGTGTGCAATATGGTGTAAGTAAGTGTCTACGTGCTATGAGTGCTATGGCTTGTTACTAATGGGAATGATCAAAATAAGCTGGCTTTAACATCGGGCAGTGTAGTGGACAGGTACTAGCAGAGGTCGATGGGCAGAGCATTCTCCAATATTCCAGGGTAAACCCCCACACCCCCAGATTAGGTTCCGGCCATCTGCTTAATTCGAGCCGCTGTGCTCACCGCATCTCTAGTGACAGTGGAATGAAGGGAGTAGAATAAGGTTGGTCTCGTGTGTTCGGTGGAGTCCATGTCATAACTTCTCCAGTTCTTATGACAGGTTACCCACTGTGCCTGTTGTACGAGAGATGAGCCATCGATTTGAAATCAAGAAACTATCGATACCACTCCCCTTTCCCGGTTAGCTCGAACGAGGCTCCGAATGTGAAGGCTCAGGTATGAATGTCAAGGCGACGGGTACAACAAGTACACACGGAGCCGACGGGCTATCACACTTAATGGGGAAGGACTTGCGAAGGATCAATGGGGAGGAGAACAGAAGAAGGAGTAGAGTAGAGTAGAGTAGAGTAGAAAGGAAAAGTAAAGGTAAAAAGAAAACCCCAGAAAAGAAAATGGAAAAAAGGGCACAAACTTGCTTCGTTTTCTGGCACCATAGGGCTGGCATGAAGAACTGGGAAACGAATGAAAGGGGGCACAAGGATTCACGGTTTGTGCACAGGGAAACGGCCGGGCTCGACTCCTACATTCCTACTTGCTGAGCTAGAATGACCCACCACTATGATCAGTTGAGAGCTTTAATTAAATGAGAAAAAGATGAGAAGGGCAATATTGCATGTGGTTGGTGGGAGAGGCGCAGAAAATTGAAAGTAGTCGCTATGACAGATGGCTTTGCGGAGAGACAAGGAGACTGCGACGAAGAAGCAGCACCACTCCATTCGCGAGTTTCTCATGTCGATCAACCGTCGGGAAAGAGAAGAGACGGAGATAACTTTTCTAGAAGCCGCCCGCCGTTAGAGAGATCGAAAGATCTACAAAGTAGCACGCAAACCCAAAGACGACCGCAATTTCACTCCGTACCGGTTCGTCCGCACCAGGCTGAGCGGAGGGGGTAAGATCAAAAGGTTCTTGCTCTGCCCTGGCCTGACCAGGCTTAATCTTGCTTGGGTTCATATGGTGGAGCTGGGCGGGTAGCGCGGTTTCCTAGAATGCTGAACTATTGAAAAGATATTTCCCCAAATGTTGTTTCCAGCTAACGCCCGGCCACCGTAGTGGAGCGGGCTATTGAAAAGAAATATTCTCTCATCATAGGATTATTGAATATTAGATGAAACCATGACGTTATTACGATGGTGACGGTGCATCGATTGGTGTCTTAGGCAAGGAACGGAACGACGCCTTCACACACAACAACCAATCTTACCTAGACGCGAGCATGGCATGACTTACCTAGGTGAGATGTGAGATGATGGTAGAGCGACGCATCTTCCGTCTCCTGGGCCCAGAGTTCCGTCTTTCCGGCCCGAGCTGAGACCAGCTGAGAATCCCTTTTGAGAAAAGGAAGGGGATATAAGGCTGACTAGCACTTCATAGGCTTAATAGTCTCCGGATAGTTGCTCGTGCGCTGCATGGCGAGGGTGACATTCAATACTTCCTAGGGTTCGATATCCCTACTCT
This sequence comes from Scedosporium dehoogii, assembly GCA_002812735.1. Lineage (NCBI taxonomy): Eukaryota > Fungi > Ascomycota > Sordariomycetes > Microascales > Microascaceae > Scedosporium > Scedosporium dehoogii. The sequence continues at coordinate 56,091 of PGIR01000162.1, forward strand.
GTACAGCCAACCAAGTCGAAGCCGATGCTAATAAACTCATTACTTCGTCCTTCATTCCTGGCAAGAAAAGGACACTATGAACATTTTCAGTCGCGCCACTTACTTCGTACAAATGAAAACGTCTTCAATCAACAGGGGACTAGACAAGGGTCTGCCTGTTGCTAGTGTCCGAGACCGATTGCGGAGTCTGGGATATTAATATCTTGCACCACCGGTTTCTAGTGGAGTTGCTGCAGATCGGTGGGACTTGAGCAAGGTTCGACCTGCGCTACTGTCAGCGAGAAGTGACGGTTAAACCAGGCTGTCGGGTATACCGTCTCGACGCGACGAAGAGTACCGAGTAGGAGAAAGAGGGAGAGAGAGAGAGAAAATAAAAAGAATCGGAAAATAAAAAGGTGTGCGTGAGGTAGAAAGAAGAGGAATGGACAGGAGACCGAGCGAGAGAACCTCCCATCTGCAAGCAATCGAGTCGTAAACGAGGCCAATGGCGATCATTACTGTTCCAGTCCAGCACAACCAGTCGGTCGGGCGTCGATGACATTCCTCGAGGGCTAGAGGGCGGCGTCATCTCCCATCATCTCCATTACTCGCAGCTCATTTGCATGCACCCCACCCGCCTAGCCCCGAAATCGAGGTGATGAGGCCCCCGAGCACCCTCAAAATACATCTTGTCGTCGTGATCTCATGCATCTCCTTTCATGGAGTAGAAATAGGAATACAGTGCGGCGGCGGATCCAATACAACGCTTGCTCGGAGCCTGCCTCACCTGTCTAAGAGAGATCAGGGTGATGTGACGGCAAAAGAAGGGGGGGAAAAGGCAAGGGGCGAGTGGTTCGAACGGATGCGGATTTGGATATGAAATAAATGAAAACAATGAACAGATATTCCGGATGCAGCAAGTATGTGCTCCTAGATGCTAATAATGAGTATAAACTAGCCTGCTTGGGATACAGCCGTCTCCACTGTACTCTCAACAATCCAAGGAACACGCGAGTATTTTGAGAGATTTTGATGTATTTGACGCCTCCATCATTTGTCAGATTCCGATTCGGCCATTGTGCGAACACTCTGGCTGTGGCAAGAGCCTTCCGAGCCGAGCCTTCAGTCTGCCTCGCCACTACAGGGCGGCATAGATGAGGCTGACCATGGACCATTTCCCCCGAGTGGTTGCCCAAGCCCCTCCACACCCCATGCAGGGCATTTCTCCTAGATGTACTTGTAGGGGTTCATGATGCCATTCTATAACAAAGTCGTCAGCATGTCTCTTGGGGGTAAAGGAGAAAGCGACGACCAGGCTCGGGGCGAGCTGCTGCAAACTTACCGGATCGTAAAGATTCTTAATCTGCCTCATCAACTTTACCATGGTATCACTCCTACTGTAGCCGATGTAATCCTTCTTTGCGATTCCGAGGCCGTGCTCAGCGCTGATGCTACCCTTGCGCTTCTGAACCCATTCGTATACAAACGGCTCAAGGAGCTTTTCTACGCGCTTGTCGTAAGTTCTCGTAGAGACGTTGAGGTGCAGGTTCGAGTCTCCCATATGGCCATAGCCCACGACGGCGAGGATAGGATGCTCAGCATTTGGTTCGGTTTGCGTGAGGTCCTCGCAGAGGAGATCAGCCTCCTCAGCCTTAGCCTTAGTGTCTTCAACCAGCTTGTACATTTCCTCGAGAGGGATCGAGACGTCATACTTGTACACGCCGCCGACCATGGCAAGGGCCTCTGGGACGCCCTCACGCCACTTCCAAAGCGTTTGAACCTGCGTCTCATCCTGGGCGACGACGCCGTCTTGGACGATCTCCTTGCTCATGACGTCCTCAAGGAATGCCTCGAGCTTGGCGTAGTCGTGCTCGCCGTTTGATCCACTAGTCTCCACGAGGACGTAAAATGGATGATCGCCATCGAGGGGATTAGTGTTTCCAGTGAAATGCTGCACCACCTGCTGGCTTCGACCGTCCATAAGCTCGAAGGCGGACAGAATTTCAGAGAGCTGAGCCTTGGCCTCACGGAAGGCACGGCGAGCTTGCTCGAACGATTCAAGTCCGAAGTAGGCGACGTTGACGGCCTTTGGCCTCTGAGGGCACTGGATAGCAACCTTGGTGATGACTCCAATAGTACCCTCGGCACCGATGAAGAGCTGCTTCAGGTCATAGCCCGTGTTGTTCTTACGTAAGGTCGAGAGCTCATCTACGACGGTGCCGTCAGGGAGGACGGCCTCGATGCCGAGGACGGTGCCGTGCAGATTTCCATATCGGAGGAGACGAAGGCCACCAGCATTGGTAGCAAGGTTACCACCGACGTGGCATGAGCCCTTGGAGCCGAGGTCGAGGGGGTAGATGTGTCCCCTCTCAGCAAGGTACTGATCAGCGACCTCGAGGATTACGCCGGCATCCATAACGAGCACGCCGCTGACCTCGTCAAACGAGATGATGTTGTTCATGCGACCGAGACTAAGCACAATCTCGTCGAAGACGGGGACGGAACCTCCGACAAGGCCGGTATTGCCTCCCTGGGGCACAACGGCAAGCTTCTTGTCATTGCAGTACTTGAGGATCCGGCTAACTTGATCAGTTGTCTGAGGTCGGAGAACAAGACGGCTCTGACCACGGTACTTGCGCATCCAGTCCTCGTTGAAAGGCGCGATGTCATCGGCTGCATCCGAGGTGACACCGTCGAGGACGGCTGACTCGCTGCCTAGCACATCTTTGAAAAATGCGACATCTTCGGGCGTCACCCGCGCGAACCGCTCATCCCGCTTGACGTTCGGGTAAGCCTCTGAGGTGAGCTTGATGGCACCAGCGGCACATCGCGCGGGGGTCGAGCTCAGGTGCCTCGCGCCCGACTGGGTGAGATTGAGGCAGTGTGAGATCTCCTGGCGGGCTGAAGCAACAGCTGAAGCAACAACCTTGAGATTGGCCCGGCGGGGGATGTGTTGCACAGCCGGTCGTCGCGCCGATTGGACAATCGGCATCAATCTCGAGCGTGAGGCCATCGCTTCACAAGATTGCCGAAGCTAGGAAGAGCAATTGCACAAAAGGGGACCCTCTGGGTTTAATTACCGCAGGGAAACAAGTCAATTGAAGCGAATAATTATATAAAACACATGAGAAAGAGTGAATTGGCGAGTTGAGAGACCGTTGTCGGCGTGTCACGGTCAACTCTCAGTCAAAAAATTGCGTGATGATAAATCGGAAGTTGGCGCCGATAAAACCTGCTTCCAATTATCATAAGTTGCCTCCACCTTCCACCTTGCTCACCGCGGTTCACGGAGTGACAGTCGCTCTTGCCACTAACAGCTGCCCTTGCCACCGAACTCGGAACTGGGAACCCGGAACCCGGAAGGAACGACGCATGCATTTTTGATTGGCATTTTTTTGTCTTCAACATCACGAATCTTTGTACAACACCTCAGTGCGATTATTCTTCGAATCCAACAATGCGGCAACAGTGAAGCAACATGAGGTCAATTCGTTTCCAGAAACTCACATAAGCCTGCACTGTCCTTTAATAGCACAATTGTCTTTGTACCTTTGTACGACTCCCTTCAATCGATGCAAAGGCAAATACGAAGGAATGGTTGGGCCTGTTTTCCAAGCTCATCTAGGCATCCCGACATATCTGACAATCAGTCCACCCCTTAAGACTTTGAAACTTGCTAACAATTGTACGAGCTCGTCAACGACCTTCTCGAACACGATTGCTGATAATTGTCCATGCCGCCTCCTTCTCCCGCGTGCATGAAGCATCGCCTTGGGCGAAGGGCTCCACAATCGTGCAATGGATTTCCAGGAAGCTTCAACTCCGCAATGCATTTGAAAAAGAGGCCGGCTTGATGAAGTCAAGGCCTACGAAACGATGATTTGCTCTGCTTACAGATTGCCTAAATTCATCTGAAGTTGTTGATACCAAAATCTCTGATTCGGATACTTTCTTTCGTTTGGGTAGGGGCCCAACAAGATCGCACGCGGGAGAGATCCTTCTTTTCTTGTAGAGGCCGACGATGATCCCACCCACCATGGGTTGAATCTGGTAATCGTACCATGGTTGGAATTCCAGGCTTTAGACCACCTCCGAGATAAAGCGTTATCCGACCGAGATTGAGAGAAAATCCAAGGGGGTGGTGGATTGGGGATCAGGAATTGGAAAAGCAGGCTGCGAGTAACAGTTGGACCTGCAAGATTGCGGTCATGCTCCTCTTCCCTACTTCGCATGCAGAACACAGTTTCAGAGAGCCAGCTGCCTATATGCTTTGAGGTTCTATGGCTTGTATGCTATTATTATCTTCTTCCCCATGTAAACGCGGCCTCTCTCCTCTGGGCCCTCCGAGTCAGCCAATCAATGGCTTGACGATGTCTCGCATAAGGTAGGACTCGCCTGTCTCGAACTCTCGGCGAGTCCATTGTTAAGGATTAGCCCCTCAATGAGGAGTTGGAATCCTGGATTGGGTCTTTTAATAGTCGATGTGACCCCTTTCATTATACCAAGGTGCCATTTGGTCAAGTGTATTGACTTCAAGACAGCCCATAAAATAGTACAATGTCCACCGTAGACACCTAATCAAGTCTCCCTGAACTAGTCCAGGCAACTGACCAAACCTCTCCTTTTCTTAGGATCGACGGGTTAAAAGAGGTTAAATGGGTCGCATAAAGGATGAGGCTCCATTGGGGCTTTGCTATAGGTGGGGTGGTCGGGGAATATGTTTCAGGACTTGGGTCGCCTACGCCTTTTGGAACTGCACCAGTTGCAGACCCTTACGATGTATGGATGGCTACCATAGTAAGGAAAGCCTTTAGGTCCGTCGAGGGGCCGAAAAGCGAAATCTGGCAGACTTGTCACCGTCGAGAACTTGAGACGATGGGGATCAAGCAAGAGGGGGCGCAGAGGCTGTGGGATTTTGGTATAAACTCTGGATCTGCCTGCACTTCGTTCCATAATTTAGGTCCCTCTTACCTTGTTTTCCATCCCTCTGGTTGCGTTATTAGACTGCTGGACGAAAGTCGAGGTCGAGACTCTTCTCTTCATTCCTCGCATCCCTGCTCCCTGCACTCCGCGTTGTTATCGATAAAGCGGCACCTAAGCGGTCTGCCGGCCTGACAGGGTAATTGCCGGTCCACTTTCAGGTAGATTGACACCTGCAACCAGTCACAGTCACAGTTGGGGCGACGCAACCGAAATCCCAACCACTTAGCAACGGCAAATATCAATCCGCTGTTGCCCTGTGCCCACTAAAAACCCGCTAAAATGGACGCCTACTCCCACCACTTTCAGCACGGCGCGGAACAACAACCAGCGCTGAATACCCCACCAAGCATGACTGGGTCCCAACATATAGGGCCTTCAACAGCGCTACAGCCCGCGTCGTTGCAACCATTTGGCCTCCATAGCAACGCTACCGAGAATGAGAAATTCCCCGACTTCTGTTTACATCAGGAGCCAGTAGTCGTCGACAACGACAACGACGAGCACCACAATTACTACGACCCCTCAGCCCACTCTGATCCGCATCTGGTCAATGACCAGCACCATCATCAATTCGTGTCTTCCTCATTAATCCACCCTGCCGTTGCAAAAACCACCCAAGATCCCGCTACTGTCCGGGCCTTGCGTACGTCATCCATAATCAGCTCTGCCCCTTCCGAGGCGTCGATATCCATTTCGGAAACCTCCACCAGAGCTGCATCTCCCACATCAACCTACGACTACACCGCCTCGCCGACTTCGAGTCCCGCTTCCTCGCAAAAAGGCTCCCCTGAGCTTCATTCGGCACCGAAATTTGCATCCCCGACTCCTTCGATCCCGCGGAGCAGGAGGGCGAAGAAGGAACTCAACGCTGCTAGGGTCCAGCGCTCGGGGAGTTACGGGAGCCAGCAAGCCCCTACCAAGGACAAGGAGACAACGCCATCGAAGAGACGGAGGTTCCCTAGTTCGGCTACTGGTCAGGTCGACGCTCTTGCTGCCGTCGAACCTGCCCATGAGCAGGTTCTAACGAGAATGGCCTTCGCGGAACAACAGAGGTGGATTACGGTCCAACAAAAAACATTTACAAAATGGTGGGTGCCCAACAACCCCCCCTTGGATCTGCCTGGAAATGTCTTGGACCCTGGAAACGCCTAATAATTCTTCACGCACTCGGCCATGCTAATTACTTTTTTTTTCGTTCCGAATATAGGGTCAATACCAAGTTAGAAGCTAGGGACCTCGAGGTGAAGGATCTTGTCTCAGATCTTAGCAATGGTGTAAGTGGTAACACCGCCCAAAACCTTCGTACTCCTCCCCCTTCCACTCTAGTGGACAGCCTTGACTCATGCATTCTTTCCTCTGTTAGGTTTTACTTATACACTTGCTCGAATGCCTATCAAGCGAAAGCCTTGGACGATATGCGGCGAAACCTAAGCTCCGAGTACAAATGTTCGAGAATGCCAACCTGGCTCTCGACTTCATCAAATCTAGGGGAATTCAGATGACCAACATTGGTGCCGAGGATGTTGTCGACGGGAACCGAAAGATTATCCTTGGTCTCATCTGGATTCTTATTTCGAGGTTTACGATTAATGATATCAACGAAGAGGGTATGACCGCGAAGGAAGGCCTGCTACTATGGTGCCAGAGAAAGACGGCCTGCTATGACGAGGTTGAGGTCCGCGATTTCAGCGGTAGTTGGAACGACGGTCTCGCTTTCTGTGCCCTTCTCGATATTCACCGCCCCGATCTGATCGACTATGATGCTCTCGACAAGTCGGACCACCGCGGAAACATGCAACTTGCCTTCGACCTCGCCCACAAGGAAATTGGAATTCCCAACCTTCTTGACGTGGAGGACGTCTGTGACGTTGCCAAGCCTGACGAGCGAAGTTTGATGACTTACATCGCGTATTGGTTCCACGCCTTCTCGCAGATGGAGAAGGTTGAGAACGCTGGCAGGCGCGTGGAGAAATTCGTCCTCAACATGCAGGGCGCCTGGGAGATGCAAAGCGCTTACGAAAGGAGGATGCGCGAGCTTCTCAAGGTTGTCCGGGAGCAGTTGGTCGAGTGGCAACAGGCGAAATTCGAGGGCACCTACGCCGATGCCAAGGCGCAGGCCAACCACTTTGCTGCGTACAAGAGGGGGAAGAAGAGGGAGTGGGTAGCGGAGAAGAGCGAGCTGGCCACATTGCTCGGCAACATCAAGACCAAGCTAGGAACTTACAGGCTACGGCCATATGAGCCACCGGCGGAGCTGCGGTTGGAAGTCATGGAACAAGAGTGGGCGAACTTATCCAAGACGGAGATGACCAGGGCGCAGCTTATCAATGAGACCATCCGAGAGTGAGTGACTTGCTGATAGGCCCGTCAAGCAAACGGCGGTTATTCTGACAAGTTTATTTTTTAGCATCAAGAACGCTCTGAGGAAATCTTTTGCCGACAAAGCGAACGACTTTGCTATGGCACTCAACACCATGCAGCTAGCAATTTCGGGTCTGGAGGGCGATGTAGAAGATCAACTGCATCACGTCCGCAAGCTCAGCGATAACCTCCCACCGCTTGACCAGTACCTAGATACGATTGCCGCTGTGGACGAGAAGTGCCAGGAGGCGAACATTGAGGAAAACGACTTCACCACCTACACGTACGACGAACTCTGCTACGAGCTCTCGCTCGTAAAGTCGTCCGTGCAGAAGAAGCTCGCCTTCCTCGAGAACCAGATCGTGGCGCGTAACATGACTAACTTAACACCCATCCAGCTCGAGGAGTTCGAGAGCGTCTTCCGCCACTTTGACCGCGACGACACCAACTCGCTGCAGGAGCTCGAGTTCAGCGCCGCGCTCGCGTCCCTGGGCCTCGTGTTCTCCGAGGACGAGATGCACGACTACTTCCTCGAGACGTCTAAGGGTCGCGACTACGTCACCTTCGAGCAGTTTATCCGCTTCATGGTCGACGTCACCGAGGATCAGAATACCGCCGAGCAGGTCTTCCAATCCTTCCGCGAAGTCGCGGACGGGAAACCCTACGTAACAGAGATGGATCTGCGGCACAGTCTCGTGCCGGACGAGGTCATTGACAAGCTGGCCGAGTTCTTCCCTAGGCATCAGGGGCCCGACCTAGCGTCGGATAGAGGCATGCCACAGTTCGATTATGTCTCGTTTATGGAGAAGCTTATCGAGAACGACTCGAATTCGAATGGAAGAATAAACGGGTTTCACTAGTGGTGAATGGGGAGGCGGAGGCGGAGACGGATTTGGTATATAACTTTTCGCCGTCAATATTTTCTTTTTTCTTCTTTTACAGTAGTTCTCGTCACGCAAAAGTAGTGACAATACCCCTGGGGCGACTTCATTCTTTCCGCTTTCCTCCTTATTAATGTTTTTAGGGTTCTTGGGCTTGGGACTTTGAATCATGGCTAAGTTGTTCGTTTCTATTCCCTCTTTGTCTTGAACGAGGTATATTGTTTCCCTTTTTCTCTCTCTTTTTTCTTCCGGACTGGGTCGGGAGAAAAGATATCAAACGGGAAACGTTGGGGGTTTTCTTTTGCCACTTAGGAAATAGATAAATTGCATAGTTAGGTGTTTATATTGAAAGTCTTCACAATAGCTGCCCCCTCTACCCGCACGACTTGTGATAAACCGCTGTCAAGTGTTGAACGTAAAATCCCATGTAGATGATGGCTTGCCCAAGGAGAAGATGAACAACCTCGTTTCACCTCGTATGCATAAACAGCAAGACTTCAAAAAACGCGTAAGCTTGTTCCGTCTGTCGGGGCCGCAGGTTTATAGAGCCCTTTCCTTCCCAGGTACTCCCGTACCAAACTAGAACCCATTATTACCTGGGGCATGTAAGAACCGAAGCCCCATTTCTTCTATAAAATACAAGACCAATCCAGTCCCAACCAGAGGAAAAAAAAAAGGCCTCACTTAGACTCAAACGCATCCATATCCTTCAAAGCATTCGCCAGCCTCCGATAATCTCTCAGCAACTCGAGCACCTCGCCCAGCTTCAGGTCACCTGGACTCTGCAGCTCCATGAACCGCTTGTTGGGCGGGGGGATCTTGGGTGTTTCCTTAGGCGGCAAGGCAATTGCAAGGTCCGGAAAGGCCTAAGAATATCATTAGCATGCACATGCGTAAATTCGTAAATTCGGGGCTAAGGGTGGGGGAAAAGGGGGGACACCAACCGTAGCAAGATCGCCCCCGTCCGTTGCTGGGCCTTTGTGGCTCGACACATCCTTGGGCGGCGGAGTGGGCGCCGTCCTACCGAACCCCCTAATCATGCCGATACTGGAAAGCCTCGCCATGGGGTTGAACGAACTGCCGAGATTCCGCATGGACTCGACCACCAGCGCAGGGTTCACCGACGGGCCGGGCGAAGGCTGGGGCGGGGGAGCAGCAGCCTTCTCCTTCTCCCTGGTGGCGTCCTCCTCGGCCTCGGGGATCCCTTCCACCTGCGCGGCCACCGCCACCACCGACACCGCCTTCCTCGTCGTCGAGCTGCCCGTGCTGCGAAGGCTCCGCAGGCTGTCGGCGCTGTGGTCCCGGCTGCTAAGCTTCTTCCCGCCGATGAGGTTCAGGACCTTGTCGTCCCTGTGAGGAGACGCCGTTCGGCCTTCTTCGGGACCGTGCACGGAACTGGCGCCGCTGACGGAGGCATCATCCTCGGGCGGCGGCGTACTGACGAGCTTGCGCGCCTCGTCGAGCGTCTTGGGCATGACCAGGTCGTTTCCGGACTCAGGCGTCGTCTCTTGGCGCTCGCGCAACTTGCCCATGAGGAAATTATAGCTGTCGCCTAGAGAGTTGGAGATGGTCTTGAGACCCTGGTCGGCGGTCGTGAAAATCGAGTCGCTGGCGGCATTGATGGCCTGGGCCGGGGTGTTGACGAGGTCGCTCAGCCTCCTATTCTTCTGAACAGCTGCTCGTAGTCCGCCGGCGGCGGGGGAGGGTGGAGGTTTTACGCCGCTGGCAGTGGCAAGCGTAGGCTCCGGCGGGCTTCGAGTCGCCGACGATAGGCCGGGAGCGTACGCCGGTGGGAAAGTTTCCACTTTGGGCGTGTTGGGCTGGCTCACGAGCTTCGGCTGTCCGGAGGGTAATTCGTCGGCGCGAAGAGTCGATAGGTCAACGGTTTCCAAGAAGCTGATGGCGGCCTCGAGGGTCGTTAGGCAGTACGCAGCCTCGCCGTTTAGTTTCTGCTCCCATCTGAAGTTCTGGATAAAATGAGCATCGCTAATAACGCTGAGCTTCTCGGGCGGGAGAGTGATGAGCGTGTAAATGATCATTGGCATGATGTCGTCGGCAGAGGCAGAGGGTCGGTACTTGGACAGCACGTCGACAATACTCTTATGGACCGCCTTCAGGTGGTTAAGTTTTCCCAACGGATATCTAGCATCGTTCATGAGAATTAGACCGTGGCGTGCGGGCTCGAGTGCCTCCTTGATCTCTTCCGTCTTCGAATCCTCGCTATCCTCGTCATCTTTGGACGAATCACCCAAGTCTATTCCCAGATCAGTCAGGTTGATGCCGACGAGAGCTAGGGCGGCTGTCTTCGACCGGAGTTTATCATCTTGAGCCTCGTCCTGGGTGCTTCGGTGGCGGTATATCCGGGAGTAGATCCCTTCACAGAGCCTCCGTTCCACAGCTTCTTCCAGCCTGCCACGTTTGAGTTCTAGGGCCCTTCGCGCTCTTTTCCGGTCGGCAAGCTCCTCGGGCGTGAGCATCTGTTGCTCGAACTCCTTGGACTTATCTTTACTGCCGATAGACGCTGCTTTCGCACGCAGCCTCTTGGCGGTGGACTGTCGGGAAGGAGCGGGTGAGGCATCTCTTGATTGCTTCAGGGCGAGAGTGGAAATGTGCGTATTGATGTGTGTCGAAGCTACGGCGTAGAAGTCTTGGAAGAGTCGAGATAGATTACCGATGCTCGGCGGTGTCGGATGGACCTTGGCGGATAGCGACTCGATGAAGCTATACAGATTGAGAGCGAGAGGGTTAGTAAAGCTTCGACAGGGTACGATTCTCGCCGGACCTGTCGGGGAGCAATCCGTACCTGTCCGTAAGGCTGACTAGCTCAATGGGCAGCTCGCCCATATCGACAGACATCCTCACACAATCGCCGGTTTCATCGTTATCATCCGTTGTCTCGAAGGCATCGGAGGAAGCGAGAGGGCCGCTGGAGGTCCTGGATGTTGAGGTAGACCGCATTTGCCGTTCAGGCGCGGCGCCGTTCTGAAAGGTATGGGCCCTTCGAGGCGGTGTTACAGACGACGCATCGTTACCTAACGCATCCTTGGTCGAGGCAGCGGAGCGCATGGGAGTTGGGTGTTTCGGAGGGGTTGTCGTCGCTGACATTATTATGAAGCAGATTAATAGTTGGAGAATAGCTGATACAGGACTTTGGCAATCTGATTAAGGGAATTGGGTTCTGGTGAATGTGGGAATATTTAAAGAATGTAAGAATGTAAAGAGCGATTCCTAGATAGAGAACAGGTCAAGAGGTAGAATGGGAACAGGAACAAAGCGACGAGAAGGTTTACGTTGGTCCCATTTTTGAAACCAGCTGCAACGGGCAGCCTGGCGCGCTAGCATGGAGTGGTCACGGATCAATTGCATCACTGCCTGGTTGGGACGGACCCGCTACTGGCATTTTGGCCGGATGTTTCTCCGCCAGTCGAGCCTAACTGCATGCAAACTCCGCGCTGTTTCAGGACCTTCACAATTTAGGAATAAAGTTAGTAGCCTGAGGCGTTGAACCTGTAATTTGGAGAGGCAATAGTGTAGTGTAGACAGTCGGTACTATGAGTATCTTCGAGCTCACTATTATCATCCCCAGTCTTCTCCAAGGCAAGTCCAGAGTATCTGTGCTGCTATGTGTTTCTGTGGATGCCCTTTCATCCGTGCCTCAAACAAGCGAGGCAAGGGTCGCCGTTTGCATCGTCATTGTCTTCAGGGTTAAATTAATGCCGAGTCATGCTCAACGTCTCAAGTCTGTGTGTGATGTCTTCATAATCTCACAACATCGGCGTGTAAATTGGTGATATCTTAGGTCATATCCACTCGAAGTGTCTGCATTTCGTATTCCATTCTGGAGCTTCCTTGGCTTGTTTTTGAGCTTGATCTGATTGTTATTGAGATCAGACGCAGCATGCCTACTTCGCAGTGTGATCGATAAACGGAATTCAACGCGTCATCCTCCGAAGTACAAGAACTGTTGGCGGCCCGGCTGGCCCATAGGCAGCTGGCTTGAGCTGCCAAACCACAAACCAAGTAGGGCACCGTTGTTCCTAGTTCCACCAGGAAATTCTTTCCTGGTCAACGTTTGCTCCCGCAAAGAACACTTAATCGCAGAGTGTAGGACATCTAGAATTATGTATCTGTACAAGTTCACATGTGCTTTTCTGGGATTTATTCTCAGCACAGTTTTGTCAAATCCAAGCTCTCTTAGAGCCCGGATTATCAGCAGAACCTTGACTACTCCGTATTTGAGGAGCTGTCGTTAGCGCTGGGATACGGAAGGAACGGCCTTTCCTTCCTCAACCAATACACACAATAACCACACCGCCTTCCAACTACGTAATTCCCCGGCAGGTACGACTTTCCACCACAGAAACATTGGCCCTTTTAGGCAACATTTCCAACAACGTTAAAACATCCACGGTAACGAAACCAATCAGCATTTGAACCCCCTACCGCCAAAGATCTCTCGGTGACCACCAGTCTTAACCCGATCATCCTGATCCAATTCCTCTCTCTATTCGAGTGGGATCGATTCCATCGCTCATCTCTAAGTCGGCAGTCGAACTGCGACATGGCAGCATCACCGACTCCTCAACGACATATTGTCTTACCATTCAACCTTAACGACGACCCAGCGGCCTTCAACAGACAAGATAATCTGGATATGTTGTGGGCCATATATCCGTCCACATCCGCCATCTCCATCGTGGGCCCTTTCTTACACTTCGTAATGAGAGAGTTGCCCCCAAAACCATGGCCTCGAACCATTGCAGGCCTCCCTGTCTTTTTTGCCACTGAAGCTGACCCAATGTTGCAACCTATCCCCCTTGGGCTACCGGTCCCTGGGAGTCAGCCTCAGGTAGCTAACGACCTCAACTATCAGAACGTTGATGACTGGGAGCCCCTTTTTCAGCTGGTGAAGGATTACTTCCAGTCTATTGAGATTCTGATTAACGAGGTTCTCTACTGTAACGTTTACATCATAGTAGTCCTTGACCAGCGAGGAATCGACATCACCAAGTTACCTTCGCAAGTTGCACAAGTCAGGTGTCATTACTACTATAGCGACGAGTGGAGGGATAATCCGTTGGGACTCTAAGCTCGACGATCTTCTGACCCGGCCCCCCTGGGTCCAGATAACAGCTAGTACGAGGTACTTCGACCCGGCTTGATGGAAGGGATGTGAGACGGATCAGCGCAGGTCTGCCCGCAAGATCACACATCAGGAAATAGGTGTGGCTACTGGTTCGAAACAGTTTCAACGGCTATTCGGAGTTTGCATAGTACCACTAGTAGGAGAACGCGAGGGTACTCTCTTTTGCTCTCGTTGGTGTGCTTCCTATTGTATCGGGAAGTGACATGAATCAAAGGTTCAAGCGACAGACTTCAGACAGGACAGGTAATGATAGAGATACAGTATGAAGACGGAATTAATTCCTCTTCTTTTCTCAGATTTATTACCAAGCCAGCCTACCACGGCGCTGCATATGTAACTAACATACCCAAAGGGCACACTTTGCAGCGAAAAAGTCTTCTGAGAATCGATACTATTTGACGATGCAGGGCTCATACGTGACTTTCTCGGAACTTGTCCCATCCGACAAGCAACTTACGCCACAGGGAAAGTCCCCCAATCTTCCTCTAGACTTAGATCTTTCCCGGCAAGCTCAAGTATGTAGACCGTTACTCAAAAATTCATCAAATCTCTCGTAAGCAGTGACCCGGATCGGGCCCATTAACCTCGGGGTTCGAGTAGCTACCTTGGCACACTGCGACAGCATGACCGAGCGGCAGCAAGACCATCCAGTTCCGAGAGCAGGCTAGGTAGGTGTTGGCCGGGTCGCCATATGCTAGAACCCGAACTTGAATAGCCACGGGAGTTGCTTTACTACCATCGACGTCGTCCCCTCTTAGGTGGGACACTACTAACCAACAGCAATTCGGCCAACTCAAGACCCAAATCATTGCTCACCAGGCCGTCTCTCTCAGTTCTACTAGCTCCCTGTCTCGTAATATAGAAAGTTAGGTATACCTCCTAGTGGCCTGGGTTCAAAGATACTCACATTCTATAGACAATAAGACCTCGAGTGTGTTTGGAAATGGAGAGACTAGATACCTGATATAAAATATTGATCAAAGGAGGAGCTTTGTCCAGGTATCCGCAAAGGCCCAGACTGGATATTTAGGTAGTACCTGCCCGGTATCTAACCTATTGACCCCTTTCTCTCTTGGTAGCAAGGCTACTCAAAGAGAGTAGGAAGGGGTAGCATAGAGTGCCTATGGAAAGTATGGCAGTAAAATTTATATTTTAGAGGTTGCTATGAAGATGTGCATTGTTAATAGTAAGAGCAAGAAGAGCAAGAAGAGCAAGAAAGATAGGCAAGACAAGCAAGACAAGAAAGGGGAAGCAGAAGAAAAAGAAAAAGAAAAAGAAAAGATAAAGTTCCTCTCTCTTTAGTTAGCTTTTAGCTATTCTAATGGATTCCTCCTTAAGAAGGTGCACATGCAAACCATCTTGAACATTTACTGGATTAATATGGATCTCTTCCTCATTTATTTGCTAGGGAAGGTGCAGTGCAGAGATAAACTATAATGGCTACCCATTGTTCCTCCACCTCCAGGAATTATATCTCTTATTCCAGCAATTTTCCTAGCATTTAAATATTCCCTCTGCTTCCCATCGCGATGCCACCTCAGATCTATCAGTTTTGGTTTCATGCTCCCTAGCAATACTTTAGGAAAATGGACATCTTTAAATTCGCCCGACATGGCTTGTATGCCGCCCGCATTCGTCCTTCTCCTGCTCGTCTCCCTCTCCGCCATTCGCCATTCACCGCTCGCCAAAGCCTATCGCTCATCTCCAGCCAGAGGCGGTCCCGATCCCTTCAGAAGAATCGAGGTATGTTCTCTTATAACAGTTTTTTGATGATTTTCTTCTTCTTTTTAAATTTTCATATCTAATAGAACTGTCTATTCCTCTGCAGCAAATCTCAAGAGTATCCACCGCCAATTTGAGGGTATCAGCCGCAAATTTGAGGATGTAAACCACCAATTCTCAAAAATGGACCGCAAGCTCGAAGAAATTCGTGCGGAGATTCGTTTGGAACTCCAGACAGGCTTTCCTGAGCTAGAATCGAAGCTCCGTCAAAGCTTGCGTGAGATGGAATCGAAGTTCCATCAAAGCTTGCGTGAGATGGAATCGAGGTTCCATCAAAGCTTCCGCGAGATAGAATCGAAATTCCAAGATACTTTGTCAAAATGGTTAATCAGGGTAGCGCAAACGGTATCTCCTCTCAAATCTCTCCTATTTAATAGCTAATGCGATATCACCAGGTTGTTGCAATCTGCCTAGCTTCAGCTGCTGCTGTGCTTTTTTCTGAAATCAAAGAGATGCTACGAGCCATCGCCCTGGTCATTCGGGCTCAAGCGGGGGAGTCCATGGTTAACAGCGCCGCTACAAAGGAGGGTTAATCGGTTTCGATTCATTCCAGGGCCTGCGCAGACACAAGGCTGACGAACCCGACATTCCTTCGATAGCTTTTATCGGGAGGTAGTGAACAAGAGACGAAGGGGGAACATAGAAGGCGCTGTCAACTCGGGCTTTACTGATAGAATTAATGGCCCACATACTTTAGTTGACCAATACAGCGCAAAAGTTGTCCTTGCCGGCGTACTTACTATCAATGCCTAAGAGTCTTCGTGTAGGCTATCTACTGATCATTGTCCCTCACGAGAGGCTGGCCTCTTCCGGGGCACAGTTCAAGCTTTTCCCTGGAGGAAAATCCTCTTCCCAATTAACTCGTGCCCAGGCTTGATTGTGGCTCAGCAGCCTAAGCCAGTTGGCAACAAGCTGGCAGGGCGACCAGAACCACCCAGATGACGCGACCCCATTTTCTTGGGCAAACGTTCAATTCTTACAGAACCGTTACGTTATCAACTTCCCACAGTATTAGGCCAGTGGGCATGGGCGATGCAACTTCTTCAACTCTCTCCTAATGTGATTGCGCGACTCTGTGCGAGCCTGAGCATTTATGCCCGAGTTTTTAGCTTTTCTTGAACATAAGGGACTATCCATCAATTAATAATAGTACAGTTAAACAGAGTTGGACATAGTTAAACAGAGTTGAGAGTTGAGTACAAAGGTAGCATTAGACAGAGTTGAGCAGAGTCGCACAAAATTAGACAAGGTTGAACAGAATTGGATCTATCCGTGCCTCATCCAGCAGGCTTATGGAGCTAGCCAGAACTTGTCGAATAATTTCCCATAGGGCTGTTTCACGAGCCGCCTAGTCCAGTTCCTTGGCACTGCTTATAGGCTTTGCTCGAGAGGTGCTAAAATGTTCGTCGAAAGATCAATGCGACAGATTTTACGCTGACTAAGTAATACAGATCTTCCAACTTCCCTCATTTCATCTCGCCTCATTTTCATTTCACTCGTCCCAACTGATTTTTCCGGAGCAGGGGCTGCCATATATGGTTGCCACATATCTGCCAACTTCAGAAGTATTTAATCTCAACTTCGTGAATTCCGGGGATATCGTCATCCATACCGTGGATCTGGATCGTTTCGGAGTGGTAGTACCGCGCCACCTTACATACACCGTTTTCAGTCGCCTCACGCAGCATCTCCCCTTCCTCTCCGCGCTCTGGGTATTGCCATGAATCCTTGATAACAAGTGGTGTTTGTGGGTCATCTTGGGCATGGGCTTTCCAACAAGTTGTCGCTCGGCCAGCTATACAACGTCTACGACACATCACCTCGTCAATGATAAGTCGTTGTGCCGAATTATGCCGTTGGATCTCGATGAATTGCTGGCCTTCTGCTGTCCTAATTGTTGGATCGAACCCAAGCACCCCTTCATTGCCGCATAGAAACCCAAGGATGGTGCAGACAAATTGCAATCCATTTTGATTGATGTCAAATTGTTCAGAGGCAATTCCCCCAAGTCGGTCAAACTCCCATACCCGCATGAGAGACCCACAGAGGGTGAAGCCTAAGGTAAAGCGACGAGTTTCCTGAGCGGAAAGAACCTCCCTAGTATATGTCGCGAGATCAATCCAGGCGATAGAGAGCGTGTCGGCCGTGGGATTACTCTTCAGCTCACCAGGCACGAGAATATGCGACCAGCGATATCTGGAGTTGTTTTCCGACTCTGAATTTGACACAAAGTCGCGATCCACAAAGCCAATGTCCATGCTCCTCTTTGCTGTAGAGCCTAGAAGTGGTGTCTTCGGTTGCGCTAACAACTTTCGTGGATAAATCACGATTGAGCTACAATCCCTTGCGAATGTCTCCAGCGTCGGGATTACATCGCCGAACCAGGCTAGAACTTCTTTTTCTTTTGCGCTGGCTGGCCATTTTCTCCAGCCACTGCTACCAAAGAGCGGATCGTCGCCTTCGGTACACTTCTCGAAGACGGCGATAGACGCTGCCTCAAGGTCTGCCACGCCCCCAAAGAACTTTTTGTGGAAGTTAGGAAGCCCGACATGGAGAGGACCGAGTTCCACCTTAAGGATTCCGTCCACATCTTGGCGGTATTCGGAGGAATTCACAACGCTACTTGTGCTATGTGACCACGGGGTTTGTTGGAGAGAGGATGGCACAGGTCGAGGGGGCGGGGTGGATTCAGTGACAGCGTCGTAGACTCGAGCCCAGATAAGGGCATCTTCTACGCTGCTAGCGAGGGCTGCATTTAAGATAGGTTCGATATGGGCGAGGTCGCAGCTGTTGGAAACTATCGCCGCGTTAAGACTTAAAAGATCACTGAAGATAGGCTTTCCACCTGTCTTAGAAGGAAGCAAGCGAGAGGCTCGAAGGCTTTGTAATGCCGAAAGCAGGTCAAGGGCAAGATTCTGGACATCTACAAAATTGTTAGAGAACGATACTAAAATGAAACCATATTGACCAGTCTCACCTTCTTGGCCAAATCGCCCTACCGCGTCAGGAGTGCAGGAGACTCCGACGGTTTCACAAACAGCACGAAAGGAAGCATAGAAACCATCGAGGCCGTTCCCAATGGGGTTCTCCGCTATGATTTTTAACTGTAGACTGTCCATGGCTGTAGAGTACCCATGGCTGGGGAGTATGCCTGGCGGCAGATGAACATGCGCTCAGTGACGTGTCAGCTCTGGACGACGTCGATTTTAGAATTGCTCCGGAAGACGTCGATTCTGAGTCGCTCCGGAAGACGTCAATTTCCAAAATAATATTCGAGGGGGACTAGATATCACCAAAGCCACAAACTACCGACAAGAACGCTCAAGGCCACCGCCAACCATAAACACTTCCGAAGCTTCGCGGAAAGGCCGTAGCAGCAGCTCTACGGGCAAGAAGCGATCGTCTAGTCAAACCGATGCACCTCTACCCCTTAACAAGCGATCCTATTCAGCCTCTCTGGCAAAACCTAGCCACCCTACAATTTTAAATCGAGTACACCGGCGTATCATCCTTCGAGATTATGGAATTCCTATCTATAAAGCGAGCTCACGTTCAGCTTTACTTGCTGGCCTAGAGGGATGCATCGAAGGCCATAAGTCCTTGCATAAGGCGGGTATCCTCCATAGAGATATCTCGATCAATAATCTTATGATCAATGAAGATGATAATAACCCCTCTTGGCCATCATTCTTAATCGACCTTGATCTCGCTATTAAACAACAGCGGGATGGTGTCTCGGGAGCGCATGGGAAGACCGGAACGAGGGCTTTCATGGCCATTGGAGCGCTTCTAGGCGAGCAACATTCCTTTATGCATGACCTTGAGTCCTTTTTCTGGGTGCTTTTCTGGATATGCATCCATTACAAAGGGCCAGATGAGAGCAGGGTTGTCGCCGAGTTTGACCAGTGGAACTACATCAGTATGGAATTGTTGGCCAAGGAAAAAAAGGGGCAAGTATCTCATGAGGGAGACTTTGTCAGATTTGCGGAGGAGAACTTTACGCCATACTACCAGCCGCTGATACCTTGGGTCAACAGGTTACGCAAGGCAATATTTCCGAATGGTGGACGGTGGGAAAAAGAAGATACAGGATTGTACGTTCGGATGCGGGAGATCATTAAGTATGCTCGAAGAGATCCAAAGGTGTTGGAAGAGAGATAACCCGAGTTTAGCATCTCAGTGGGACGAAAATGAACTCAGCGAGAAGCAATGTTTTAGGTGCAAGACCCTGAGCCGCCACTACTGTAATAGTTAGCTAGTATACCAGCCCTGCCAGGAACAGTAAAAGAGGTAATATCAAAAGAAGATGAGGGAGAAGAAGAAGAAGAAGAAGAAGGAAGAGATCGAACTTCCGTAATAGCTGCCATTAGTACATTTAGGTGGACTCCTACTTAAGAAGGTGCACAAGAAGGTGCACTTGAAATTCTTCCTCTGTGTCTGCTATTCGGGGAAGTTGCACATGTAAATGTTGGGTGAAGATTAGGATGAGGTCTCCCATCATTTTCCGGGTTTCCCTTCACATTTCATCTCCACCCTCAAGAATCACTTCTTTACTTTCTGCTTTCAGCAATTTTCCTTACATTCGAATCTTCCCTCCATCCTCTCACCATCTCCCCAACCTCATCCATATCATTTTTTTGCAAAAGGTATTGGTTCCAAATCTCTACCATCGCCTTCATACTTCGAAAAAATGGAGATCCTCAAGTCCCTTCTAGCCCCCTCGACATCGCATGTATGCTGTCTATTCCTACAGTAGACCTCAGAAAACATGAACGTCAACTCGCCGAGAACATCGATCACCGATTTGAGCGATTGGATAGCCAGCTTGCTAGCATCGTTGGCCATCTTAACAAGTACGATCGGCAATTTGAGAGAGCAGATAGCCAACTTGCTAGAATCGTTGGCCAGCTCGAAAACCACGATCGGCAATTTGAGAAAATACGACCGCAGGTTCGAAGAGTTGAAAAAAAGCATCACCGAGTTTCATTTCGAGGTCCGAAAAGGTTTCGGTGATATAGACTCAAAATTCCAGGCTCCCCTGTCGCAATGGCTCTTTAGAGCATCTCAGTTGGTATGTCTTCTCCCATCTTTCTTATTCAATAATAGCTAATGGGATATTAGTAGACTGTTGTGGTCACATTTGCTTCTGCTGTTGCCATCTTTGCCATCCTCTTCCCGGGACTCAAAGCGTGGCTCCGATCCAAAACCCTGAAGAATCAAGCTCAGATAGAAAAACACATGGCCGACGGTGCCTCTAGGGGCGCAAAGGAGAGTTAAGAGATCGAAGCTGAACTTAAGGTGGTTATCCATGCCTGTGGATGACCAGGAGAGTTAAAAGCACAAGCGAGCCAGTTTACATGTAATATTGTTAGGAAAGGGCGAAGGGCAACCGTGAGTTGTGGTAGGTTATTGAGAAATGACATTTACCAGGGGTCAAGCTACAGACTATTACCGATGTACGAAGTAGAGATGACAGAATTAAGACCCAATTTGACCTTCGACACTGATCCAGCCTGCAACCTCGCTGCGTGTGTGACTGTCATTTCCCCAAAGGACATAGGTTGCCGTGAAAAGGTCTTCTGCAAATAGATATTATTTGACGATGCAGGGCTTATACAAGACTCTCCCACGCTTGCCCCACCCGTCAAGAAACTTACACAACCAGGAAAATCCCCCAACCTTTCTCTAAACTTAGATCTTTCCTGGCAACTTCAAGTATATAGGCTGTTATATCACCAGTACTCCCTGCCAACCATGTGTCACCAGCTTTGCATCCACTCTCAACATCTTTTGAGCAGTGGGCCCCGCTATCCAAGATTGATGCAATGCAACAACATCCGCTATAGATCCCGGGGATGAATCTGGTCCATGAACCTCTAGGGCTCAAATAACTACCTTGGCACACTGTGATTGCATGACTGAGCGGCAACAAGATTATCTAGTTCTGAGAGCAAACTGTCTTGGTGGATATGGCCATGGTGTCAGTCGAAGGCTTTCACAAAAATGT
This sequence comes from Scedosporium dehoogii, assembly GCA_002812735.1. Classification (NCBI taxonomy): domain Eukaryota; kingdom Fungi; phylum Ascomycota; class Sordariomycetes; order Microascales; family Microascaceae; genus Scedosporium; species Scedosporium dehoogii. Next base: position 77,230 of record PGIR01000162.1, read on the forward strand.
CGCGCCTAGGCGCTCTGAGTTTAGGTTGGTGTTGCCCGGGTCGATGTATACTTGAACCCAAGCTAGAATAGTCGCGAGGGTTCCCGCATTATACCTTGGTCCAACAAGTACTGTAGTAGCAACTCGAGTTTTTCGGTTTGCTTTTTTGACTTGGAAAATAGTCGAGTTTATCGTGGCAGCGTTGTAGTAGTAGCAGCTCATTGACATTGATGGTGGGACAAGACCTGAGCACGGAGGTATTACCCTGGTGGGTTACCTGGATATGTGTTGGATCCCATCATAATACCCAGCCCCGACACTGAACTTGACAGTTTACACGGAGGCTCACAGAGACTCACAGGCATTGGCAGGAATAGCAAGGTCGATTTGGGTGCTGTATTGGTCAACTAAGTAGCACGGTCATCCGTCTGGCAGCAAAGCCGAGTTGACCGCGCTTTCTGCGCTCCCCTCTCGTCCACTACCTCCCGAAAAAAAACCATTATTGATATTTACTGGAAGGAAGGAGGTAGCCTTCTCATGAATCAAAACTAATCAGAAATCGGGTGAATCGTTGCTAAAAGAAACCTCCCCCTCTTGACTCTCGATCAGGATTGGGCTTAGAGGTGGAAGAGGGCAGCGTCGTCGAGGTCTCAGCTTCCACCATCTCAGCAACTCGCGAAAAAATAGTCGAAAGAGTTCGCAAGTGGACGGGCGGGATAGTGAAGATAGACTCAATAAGGCTATTCTGAGTCAAAATTGGAATTGCTCCAGTCTTAGCCGAATCGATCTGGGTAGATTCGATTTTAGTAGAATCACTGAAGCCCAGACAATCCTCCGGATTATCTGAGGTTGAATCCAGCTCTGCAAATTTATTAGAATCTGATATTACCTTTGCAGGTAAAAAGAGAAACGTACCCGTTTGCTTTCGCTTCTTATGGTTGGGCCCGCATAAACAGGGTGCAGGCTGGTAAATGCAACAAGCGCAAGATGAGCTAAAGTCAGCCCAGACAATGCAGTTGGGGAATTTCCCGTGCCCTTTTGAACATTTGTCGCATTTCTCTGCAGCAACTTGACCAAAGATGTAAACTGCGATCCCGTCTGCATAAGATGGACGTCCACGACCGCTGCGACCAAGAAGTGGTTAGTAAATCAGTATAAATAAAGTCAAGCAGAGCTAAGCAGAACTGACTAGAGTTAAGCCGAGTCGAGTAGAGTATGGACATACCTTCTTTTGAAGTGCCAAGGCAAGGCTCTTTCCAGCCCATGTTGATTTCATTTGGGCTAAAGCCCAGGCTGTAAACTCGAGAGTGCCATTAATCGGCTTCTCTGCATCCTCTCTGCTGAATGGGAGTGGATTGTCGTTAAATGTAAAAGGTGATTCAATACCAGCCCCGAAAGTGTTATGCGCCATTTCGGTTAGAACTGATCGATGTTTGGAGGATGAGAATAGGTAACCTAGACTTCGATTAAAGGTTAGAAAATGAGGGAGAAGAGGAAAGGTCTAGTGCTCTTTTACCGAGTTGGTCGGGTTTGAAAGAATCGTGCCGGCTGCCGTCAAGGGGCCCAAATCTCACGAGGCAGATATTGGTGATGTAGATGTAGAAGGAAGAAATGAAGAGACAGATGGAAGCCGTACAAGGTTGGAGATGTAGAGAAAATTTATGTGTTCGGGCTAAGTCACGCCTTCCTTCTCGATGCATGCTAAAGACTTACTTGACAAGCACAGGCTGTAGTGGGTTGTCCCTGCATAGTAGCGTCCTCCTCTAGTTCAGTAAAGTAGACCAAGGGCGGAAGGAATAACACACCCTCGGTCTTGTCGGGACAACATTTCCCGGTTCGCCAGGGGCGACCGCATCTGCCATATTGAACAGTCAGTTGGCACTGTTGGAAGTTCTTGAAAACAGGGAGGTCCTAGGCGAGGCTGGATTCAGCGGCTGCTGCGGATGACGCGGCAGCTTGGTCTACGTTGTCGTCTGGTTGTGTAGATCGGCTGGCGGGGAGGGCTCGCCCATGGCCTGGAGCTGTGGCTGTGGCTGCTGTTACTCTCCCTTCCCTCTCATCCTCTTTCTCACCCAGGATAATATCCAAATTTGGGACTGGCTGCTGAAGCATAGCGCGGATCTCGTCGGGGGACTTGTCGAGATTCACAGGGAGGAACCATCTAATCTCCGTCTCTGTGACCTCTGTAATGACGATGGCACGAAAGAGATCGCGGAAATATCGAACGGCATCCGTTGCCAGGGGGCTCCCGCCTGTTGGTTTCTGCTTAGCTATGGACAGGAAATGATCATCACTATCCATCCAGGCAGTAAAAATCTCAGGTGCTGTGAGTAGATGTTCTCCGGGGTCGGGTCTTTGCGACCAGGGTTGAGGAGAGCAACCACATCGTACTATTTATTGTTGTAGATGCTGTTGACGAAGGCCGGTGGGAAGCGCCTCTTCTTTACCTCCCAGGAGATAATGAGGACTGCCCACATCTCGTGGACAGTAGGCTTCTGAGGAGGATCAGCTTCAATCATTTTCAAAACATCCCTGACGAGAGGCTGCCGTCCCGGGTCCGAAGAGCGGTAATTGCACCTCCCCCGACCTTTAGCACCCCGAGAATATCCCTTGCCCGATACTTGTTGTACCAAGATGGCGGGATCTTTGCCAGGAACGCTGGTAACCTCCGTCGGGCTTTGTGGAAACTGATGAGGCTGTCAATTGGCGGTGACGAGGTCGGCGATGACATGTTACTAGGTTGTGAGGGTCCGGAAACGTCTATGGTTTCTGATTTAGTCGAGAGAAAGAACGGAAAAGGAAAAAGGAATGACAAGATTGGACGGGCGAGGAAGGAAAAACGTATGGTTTGGTTGCCTGGATTCGTGAGATTGGACCCGAAGGTGGAGTTGTCCTTACTGCGACCCGAGATTATATGCGCAAGTATTAGAGTTGATGAATGCCCTTCGACCAGGGGGATGTCGCCCGCCTTGGAGTAGAGTCAAGGTTATGTTGGGGTACTCGAGGATTCTGAAGCCGAGTTGGATGTTTTGTTGCGCTCCGGATATTTGATCGGGTTGGATCTGGACGGAGGATGAGATGTTCTGCGATGCCCGAGGAGAAGGAGATTCCATTTGCTCTTATATGTGAATTGATAGTCACCAGGCGACGGGATCAACAGCCTACAACATGATCAATGATTTAATTTAAATATCAGCAGTAAACAGTTCCTTCCTCGGCAAGCTGCAGAATTCTTCCTATCACCCTCGCAGTTGCCCTATTACCATCCACAGAGGAGGTGATTCATGTCGCTGCGATCCATCATTCCCACCCCATCCTATGATTCCTATCCAAACTATCCATCCATCCCCAATCCACCCATACTGTAGTATATCTCTGCAGCCCCTCTTTCCCAGTCCAGTAGGCAGGTAGGGCTTTCATAACACAATTTGACCTTTGGCCCACAACCCTCTCAGCAAGCATTCGGACTTCTTCTTCTCTTTCTCCTCTTTCCTCTCTCTTCCCTCTCTTCCCTCTCTTCTTTATCTGACAAGGATTTCTTGGAGTTACCGAGCGCCAAGTTCAGAGATCGATATCCAAGCTACGATCGTCCACGTAGTATTGGCCAGAGCATAGACTACCGCAACTCTCGGGTCATCGACTGGTCAAAGTTGTGGCTCCTAAACCCCGTTTGCTCGGAGGGTACGGGTCCGTGTGCCGCTTGGAGAGTAGGATGTCTGAAATCCTACTTGCCGAGGTGCTTCGAGAGGTCCAACTCCGCCGGACCTTGCTCGTCAGCGCACCCTCCAGCCTGAAGTAGGTATTACTATATTTAAAAATTCTGTCACCCAAAGCGCTAACTTTTCTTCTTGTCTCTTAGAGCGGTCAAGTCCTTGATGGATATATCTGGCCGGGACTCAGAAAAGATTGAAGCGATACACCCAGCATCGCAGAGGGCAGCTATCTTGCGCCGGTTTAACAACCCGCATTCGGGATACCAGTTCCTAGTGACATCTTTCCATCCGGGAGGGCAGGGCCTAAATATGCACCGGGGTGCCTCGCATGGATACATACTGACACTACCCTTTAACTACAGTGTTGTTTAGTAGGGGATAGGCTGCCTAGCTCGTATCGGCCAACAGAGACCTGCGAGGTGGACGCTCTTGGTCGTACGGAAGGGGTATTCCACGTACCGCGAAGCAGCCATGACATACAAGCTGGTGAGCGAGTACGATACGAAAATGAATCTCGGCATAATTTTCTTGTTACGGGGGAGTCACGCCAGCTCCTCATCTATGAGGGCGTGCGACTGGACCCCGTCACAAAGAGAGGGGGTCGAGTAGATGATCTTACGGGTGCCGTGTTAGCTCATGCCCTGTTAACTCATGCCTGAGCTCTACCTGGGGACGCTTGGCCCGGACCTCGACAGACTTAAGATATGAGGGAGAAGACGATGTGGACGACTGTCACGTTCGACCCACTTACCGCTGGGCTAAACTACAACAAAATGATGTCACAAGCATCGCGGCTAGCATCACTTGACTGTAAATAATCCTACATGGCCACTAGACCAACTGTCTTCACAAAGACACGGAGACAGCGACAGATTATCCGTCTCGGGAAAAGTTAGAAATAGTACTGTATATAGTCACAGCCTATATTTCAAAAAAGTATGTCTGATTCCTCACATTTCGGGATATGGTGATGATCAATAAACATGTGAATGTTACCAGTTGTTATTCGCCGCCACCTCTTTTCCCAACCACGACAAACTGAAGACTGTATCCAGAGACGTCCAGTGTCGGGCCGATATGCCCTCATATTGCTTCGCATGTTAACTGCCCAAGCACTCGTTCACACGCGTAGTTTAGTGAGTGGGGGTACCATATTATTCTGATCTGATAACTTCGAGTTTTGTGTTGAGAACTCTCGTGGTCTTTCCCATCTGGAGGTCTCTGGAGGCAAGGTTCGGAATCGGGTTAATATATGTTCCGTGCACTCCTTGTTTTCTTAGTCAGCGGGTAAGAAATTCCAACCTTGCCATCCTTGAATTTTTGTCCAGGTCGCGTGCTGGACAAGGCTCTACGAAGTAGTGACCCTCCCTCCATTCATGCCGGGCCGCAAACTCCATTCCCCAATCTTTGGAGACGATGTGGCCACCCTGCGATAACGCCCATCATCCATAATGTCTGCCGAAGATGAGCAACAGCTAAGGCGCGCCGACCGCGATGAAACCTCAGCCCTATCCGATGGTAGCAGCTCAGACAGCGACAGCTCCGCTGGTAATAATGATGGTGGCAGCCGCAGCCCCAAGATCGAGTGGCTCGCCACGGGGCGCGCGAAGCGATCGACGGCCGGTAATCGGATGAAGTCGATGCTCGCCAATGAGGAACCCGACTCCGACCTTGAGCTGCTCTTCGCCGAAGATGAGAATGACGCCGGTTTCGAAGACGCCGGAGACGATGCGTCCGATGTGCAGATGGATTCATCGTCCGACGACGAAGACGAGCAGAACGCCGGTGACGACTTGGAGGGGGAAAAGGAGCTGGAGAGGCAAGCGCGAGAAAAGCGCGCAGCCGCGCGGAAGCGCAAGGCCCAGGAAGCCATCCCTGCCAAGTTTCGAAAAAAGGTCCGAGTGCAACCGACTGGGCCTGTGGCCGCGCCGGCGCCGGCTCCCCGACCGAAGAAGAAATCCGAGCGTCACAGTTGGCTTCCGTCTCCTGCCGATGCGCCCACGAGAGCTTCTGAGAGGCAGACGACGCGGATGAGCAAGGAGCAGCTGCATCAGCAGATGAAGGAGCGCGAGGCGAGGAGGCTGAAACAGCTCGCCATAATGGAAAAGAAGCAGAAGAAACTCGAGGCGATGAAGAAGCCACCCATGACGCAGGAGGAACGACTCGCCGAAGCCGCCGTTGTCGAGAAAAGGAATGCAAAGAGCTTGAACAGATGGGAAGAGGCCGAGAAGCAGCGGGAGGAGGAACGAAAGGTCAAGCTTGCCGCCCTGAATAGCCGCACCCTCAAGGGCCCCGTCATTACATTTTGGAGCGGGCGGAGGGAATGGAACGATGATAGGCTGAAGCAAGGCGGTATCTATCACATTGAAGTTGAAGAGAAACCCCGCAAGAAGCGTCTCACAGCAGCAGAGAAGGAGAAGGAGAAAGAGAAAGCTAAGGAGAAGGGGAAACTGAAAGATAAAGACGGCGATACGGCAATGTCTACAGCACCTCCGACCCCGGTGTCCGCCACCGCGCCCACGGTCCTTGGTGCGGCGGGACCGCAGGCCGGGCCTACCTCAGCAGTAACTACTCCAGTAGTAGCCGAACCGGCCAAGACGGTAGTGAAACCAGAGCCCGAGTCGAAAGACAACGCGGTATTACCTGAGCCGTCTGCCGGCACCTCTTCCTCCCTCGCTCCACCAGAAAACCCACCGCAAGCTGCTGTTGCTGCTCCATCGGCAGCCCCAGCTAAAGAGCCGAGCCCGGTCCAACCGAATACCCAAACGTCGTCGTTGATGGCGCCACCCTCCATGAGCACACTTCCCCTCACGGAAGCTAAGCTGGTGCCTATAGAAGGTTCCAAGCCACGGCCCGTAATGGCACTGCCGGCTATTGAGACGCCTCGAACATCTGCGAGCCTGCCGTCACCGAGCGTGTTGGCTGCACCTGTACTGGCACCTCCTGCCGGCTTGTCACCGACAATGCTGAGCAGCCCGGGCGCATACTCGAACCCTCCGAGTCCAAAACTTAATGTTCTCGCTCCTCCAAATACAACCCAAAGACCAACACTCTTATCTCTACAGCCTTCCGCACCAAAGCTAGCCTCATCTGCAACGCCCGCGCGGCTATCCACCTCGACGGACTTTCCCTTGCAAGCTCCGCCAAAGCCTCCCACCGGAGTCGTCCCACCAACACCTTCCCTCACGAAATCTAACCCAAGCTCAAACCAACCGCCAACCCAGGCCCAGAATAGTAGTACAGACAAAGAATCTAGCAAGCCCGCGGTTGATGCCGAAGATTCGTCCGAGAAACCGGCCGAGGGACAAAACAGCAGCACCAACATCGCCACCCGCAATGCCATCATCCTACAGAACTTCGATGAATCAATCATTAAGGACAAGGTCATCCAGACACAAATTCTGTTCGGTAGGAAGATGAGCAGATTGCAAAGTACGTGTATATCTATCTATACTCCTTTTTTGGGTTCTCTTTATTGTTTGCGTCTCCGATACTACGAAACCACCAAGTATTTCAGAAATGAGCTAACAAAGATACCTTTCAAACAGAGCCACCAGCGCAACCACTGTGCGTGATTACCAACCATCCAGCCCGATATAAAGACCCGAAAACAGGGCTGCCGTACTTCAATGCCTACGCCTATCGCGAGATTCAGCGGCTGCTGCAAGGGGACTATCGGTGGAGCGCACTGCTTGGGTGCTGGGTTGGTAGCGGGAAGTACGCGGCCAAGGGCGTGCCGGCGAGGTTTTTGGACCCCGATGCTCCTGCTCCTGCTCCTCCGCCACCGCCACCACCCCCAGCCGCTCCCGCCCCTGGTCCCGCAGAGAAGGCCAAGGTTAGCGGGCAGGTGAGCGAGTCTACCGAGAAGAAGCAGGGCCAGGGGCAGGGACAGGCTCAGCCGGTACAGCAACAGCAAGAGAAGCTACCGCAGAAGGAACAGACACCTGTACAACCGCAGGCACAGCAGCCACAGGCCCAACAATCACAGCCTCTATCGGCCCAGCCCCCGAAGCCAACACAACCGTCGCAACTGGCGCAAGTTCCCAGTGCCCAGCCTGCACAGAAACCAGTCGCCCAACCATCGTCGCAGCAACCCGTCCAGCTGAAGCCACCTACTCAAGGCTCTCTTACTCCTGCTCCTCCTCCTCCCAAGACACAAGCGGCACCTTCCCTGCCGGCGGCACCTGCTCCATCTACGCAACAACCGGTTCATCAACCGGCACAACAGACGAAGCTGCCTGCCCAACCAAAACAGCCAGAAGAACAGCCAGCCGTTCAGCAAGACCAAGGGCAAGCAAAACAAGACTCCAACCCCAAACCCTCTACCACCACCCCGAGCATCCCTCCGTCTCAACCGGAAGCGAAAGCAGCTCCGGCTGCCACCACCACGTTTTCTCCTTCCGTAAGCGGAATAACACCTATTCCGACGGTAGCACCAACGACCACGCCAACACCTAATGAACCGGAGGCTTCTTAAAAACAGCCCCGTCCTATTCATGTATTCTATACCCACTACTGTACGATTAATATGTCAAAAATAGCGGCAATGACCCAAGCTGGGTCCGGGCAACAATGAAAAGACAACACAATGTGTTTTAGACCCGCGAATTAAGGGCTGGAGAGAGGGGGTGAAGTGTGGCCCGGCCGAGATATTAAATGTCAACACGATCATGTACCAATAAAGAGGACCGAGCGAAAGAAAAATAAATATAGCAATGCTCCCAACACGTCCTACCCACGGCACGGGTTCCTGCATTTAGCTCGGTTTTTTTTTTCTCTTCGAAGCGAAAAATATCTCGTACCATCCGAGCGGATGGGCGAGAAGAAAGCTCCCCAAAGGAAATATTGCGATCAATAAATTGATGTGTTCCCATATTAACCCACCCACCAACTCGTCCCCCCTCTCCTCCCTCAATCTGATGTTCTTTGAGCCATTTTGAGAACGGGCCCGCTCCTCCTTTTTCTATTATTTGCTGTATATGCGCTTCTCAAAATACCCGGGGCTATATAGCTCGGAAAGTTGGGTCCAGCATTTTGTTTGAAACAACGCCTATCATCGTGAGGGTTTTTATCTTTCCCCAACCGGGGAATTTTTTTTTTATTTTTCTTCAGAGAGGGGATGGAGAAACGTACGATGGGACGATTGGGATGATATACCTACTGGACTCGTATGATTTTTAGATACCAGACACTGGTATTGAGGTTTTCGGGGAGAGAAGGGAAAATGAGATCGATTCGAATGTATTGAGATTCTCAGAACAGCATTCTTTCTTCTCTTTTTCCCCAATTCTCGAGTGATCGGAGGCAAGGATATTGCGAGCATATAATACCTCAGCCTCTATATATGATTCCGCTTTTCTTCTCCAAAGACTATATCAGCTCAACTAATGAACACGAGCGCGACGCGTCCTCCCAGCCGCTCTTCAACGATTCCTCATTGCTTTCAAACACACAACTTTAGAGAAAAGACATGCCGATTCAACCCACCCGGACCCCTTGTAAAACCTCGCCAAAACAGAATATCCTCTTCACCGCTCTAAATAAGGCGTAAGATATAGATGATAATCTCGGTTGATGGATACATCCGTGTTGCGTTGTGTGACGAAGGAGCTCCGTTTAAGCCTGGGAACGACTTACACCGACCAAGTATCCGTATCCGAAATTTTACTGTAAGATTGATTCGTTTCATCACATCGGCGATGTTGCACATCTTCATGGACAACTTCAAATATTAGATGCAAAAAAGGGGAGGAGTCTGAGTTGGCACAAGTTTTGTTATTCAATCTTGCTGTGATGGGTATATTCTTCTACCTCGCGGCAATCTCTCCCACCCTCGGAGACCTTGTTTTGTTCTCAAGTGTCCCCTCCACTATATGTATCAAACACCAAAAAAGAAAAAAAAAGACCGAAGCCATCCAAGTCACCCAATCCAGATAAAGGGGGAGAAAGCTGTGCCTATTTCCTTTACGCCTCCGTTGAAAAACACAAAACAAAATACCAAAAAGCACCATTTGCCGCCATACACCACCCGATATGCCCGCTTGTTTTCCCCCGCCCCCCAAATTTCGCCAGAGATACAAGAGGGAAGGGTGGTTTGTGTCGAGAAAAGGAAAGGTAGTAAGGAAATTAAGGAAATCCAAGTCTCTAACAACAATGGTTACATTTTCTGTGTCCATAAACAAAAATAAGAAGCATGCCGCTGCGTGTCCCAGTCTATGATAATCCCGAAATTATTTTTCTTTCGCCAGCAAAAAGAAGGAGTGGTGTAAATGGAAAGATTTCTGTGTTGTAGGAAAATAAAAAAGATGATGTGTGAGGTTTAGTTCTTGCCAATCACATTGGCCATCCAGCCAAGCTCGGCAACGAGGTCGTCCATGCCGACATCGATAGGCGAAGAGATAAGCGCACTGCTCGCCTCGACGCCGGCCTTCGTGCCGACGGCAGTCTGAGGAAGGCTGTACTGGCGCTCTAGAGACTTCTTGGGGACGGGTGACTGGTGGTGAATGGGCTCGTCGACGTCGTTCGACGAGGTAGCGAACTCTAGAGTATCGAGGAGGTCATAGATGGGTGGGGTCTCGACCTCGGGGCTAACACCGGCGGAAGAGGCGTAGCTAGAGAGAGAGGAGAAAGAGAAGCGCGAGCGGAGGGTAGATTCGAAGTCGGGGATAGTGGGGGATTCGGGTAGTGCCACGTCGGCGGGCACTTGGGCGACGGGCTCGGGGGTATTGTTCGCCAAGACGGAAATAGAGAGGGAGGATATAGTTCGCTTGAAGGGGGGCGGAGCCAAGCAAGTGGCATAGGGAACATCCAAGGTGTCCGGCGTAGCGAAGTTATCATCGTCCTCCATCTCCTCGGCAATATCCTCAGGAATCATCATCACCGGCCTCTCATCGACGGGCGAGGCGGGAATCGTATCGTCGCAGAGGAATCGGCGGAGCGACTCGGGCGAGATATCTCGCGACCGGCTACCGCTTCCCCAAGACCTCTCGCTGCGGTTGTCATCCGGGTCCGGAGACGCCGTCGCCTCCCGATCGTCGCGGGCCGACTTCCTGAAGAATCGCTTCCACGACGGGTTGGGTGAGAGGGAGCGGGCGGAGGACTGGTGGCGGAGCGTGTGTGGTGAGGAGCCGAGTCGAGGGCCGGCCATGACGCCGGGGGCTTGAGGAGCGGGGCGAGGGGTGACGAATTTGTCCTTGGGGTTCATGGTCATGAAGTCGGCGTTCCTCATGGAGGTGAGAGAGGCGCTTCGTTTCCGGAGAGTTCGTTGAATGGGGACAAACAATGAGTTGACTGTTTGCCCGGGCATGTAGGGGCAATGCCTGGTGGAGGGGCGAGTAGGGTCGTGGGTCTCGTGAGAGCCGTCTAGTTCGTACTATCAAGAAGTGTTAGCATAATACAGTTCTCATAAATAAAGACGGCCGGCTCCTTCAGTGCCCGAGGATAGATACTCACGTAGTAGTAGTACGTGCTGCCCATTTTGAGGCCGCCGTTACGGCTGGGACCGACTCCTGTATTGTCGTCACAGGTGATGTCGGTAAAGGAATAGCAACCCTTCCACTGTCCACGATCCCGTCTCGAGTCTCGCTCCAGTCGGTATGATGTCGTGAAGTTGTCCCAAGAACCGATAAGTCGAACAGATCGAACAGAAGGATGCGTTTCACTGAAGAAGAGGGAGAGAGAGGTGGTGTTAGTTCATAACAGTCGACGCAAGTATTGAAGTTATAAAGGAATGGCTATGGACAAAAAGGTCCACGAAGGAAGAGGCTGAAGTTCAGGAGTGCTTGCTGGATAGGAAGAGGATGAGGGAAAAGAAGAATGGGGTATATTATATGTATATAATCCTCGGGTAGTGTGAACGAGATGATGGACACGAGGCGTGGCATGTGCGGAAGACTCAAGAGGGTGTGCGAGACAAGCGGAAGGGTGTGAAAGTGCAAGTTGGGGGTGGGCTTGGGGTGTGGGAGTAGACGAGGGCGTGGGTTGTGGGGTAGGAAATGGGAATTTGGGGGTGTGGCTCGGTAATATCTCAGTCCAGCACGCACTATTGCAGACGGTGCAAGGGACGGAGGAACGCTAGGAATAGTACATGTGGGCTTGGTAGGGCCTGCCTGGCGTAACTCCGAAGGACCAGAGTGTGTGTGGTGAACACGAGAGTCACTGGTGTACACTTGTGCAGCAGATACTTGTGCGAAGTACTTCGTAGTGTCCAGCCGGCCAACTGGAGCTGCAGCTGCAGCAACATTTGGTGGCTTCCCTCGTGCTGTGCCTGTTCCTGTTCCTCGGCTCTAAATCCATCCAAATCTTGGGGTCAGAGACCATGTAAGACCTCAAGAAACACTATTAAGCTGAACCAAGATTTGAACTTTTTGGGAAACGGTGTGCCAACTCGGCCATCGCTACGCCAATGTTCCAGAAGGAAGTGGATCGTAATAATGCTGACGGAGATGACAGCCCAACGGATTGGGCCGCCGAATGGGAAACCGAAACAGAGTGTCCATCGAGATTAAGCCAAAACAAAAAGAAAAGAGGTGTAGGGCGAGAGGAAGGCTCCAAATGAGAACATTCCCCAGGAGTTCAGCGAATGAGAGGTTGAAGAGGCCATATTGTGGCGGGCGGGTCTGACACGGCAATACCAGCATTGAGGCCACGACAGTCGATGCAGAGCTGCTGCAATCTAATGACCAGGCCACTGAGGGAACAAGGACTGCCCACTGGACATTATCCGAACGGCTCGGACAACAGAAGAGAAAAAAAAACATCAATATAATTCAGTGCGTGAGCCATGTGGCCCGTTGTTTATTCGCCCTGTCCTCCAAGTTCCGGTTTGCTCCATTGGGAACCTATCGGAAGCTTCGAGGAATTGTTTCCAATCACTGCAGAAATGAAATGGAAATTTGGGGGACGCTGACACTGAACCTGAAGCAATGGTGTAGTGTAATTTGGTAATTTGGGGAGTATTCTTTTGAGGGTTGGGGGAGGGGGGGTCGAGAGAGTGAACAAACCACATGCAGACACTCGCCTCAACAATGCTTTGTTTCTTTTCGGACACTTGCCGAAGGCAGATGCATACGATGTATCTGGATGTTTGAGTGCGAAGCAAGGCTGCAGCAGAACAGGACAAGGGTATGGGTATACGTATGTGTGTGTGGTGTATTTCCCGTGGAAGGATTTTGCGGGCGTTCGAAGACATACATGTTACAGGGGACAATCTGAGGCAGAGAAAAGAAGCCTTGACCCAAAATCAAATCTCGGAGGATCCGGATAAGAACAAAAAGGCCGATATGAGAGACGACAGTGTAGATGCGAATATAAATCGAACCAGCGATGCGTCAAAGAGCGGCGAGGGTATTTTGGACCAATGATCTCAGGTAGACCAACTCGTAGAGAAAGCAATGTGCAGGCAGCCAGCAGGGGGGAGGGAGGAAACGAGCGATGGCCGGAAAAGATTGGGGCAAAAAAACAAAGAGTTAAAGAGCTTGGAACAGCTCAGAAAAAGGTGGCAGGAAAAAAAAAAAAAAAAGGAAAGATCAAAATGTGAAAATATTCGAAGAAAAAACTCACAGCATAAAGGTAACGAGTGTTGTGCCCGGGTCCATTGCTCTCTGTGGATGTCGGCGACCGACCGTTCAAAAAGCAAAAGACTCCAGGTCCGCTGGGTTTGTCGCTAGTTCAGGAGAACGAAGGGGGGAGAGTTGCGCCGAGTCTGGATCTCGAGGTCCTCCCTACGACCTTATATTCAGACGAAAAGAATGGAACGCACAGAGGGCAGATCGATTGATCGATGGGATGGGAGACTGGGTTGTTGGTGACAACGGGTGGAGTTGGCGCTCTCGTGTCGGAGCTCGATGTCGGTGCACCACCTGCAGTGTTGCGTTGTGGCACCCAGGTAGAGACAGCTCAGAGGCAGAAAATAGACACTGCTGAAACGTCTGGGAATCCAACCAGCGGCGAGGAAAGCAGGATCCGGAAATAGAGACACTGGCGTCTGGCAATGGGCTTGCGGCCAGAACAACACAATCAAGTTAGAGTAAGCGCGCTGATGGGTTTCGTGGGTCCTTGATGAGCAAAGTGCACGTCAATTGCTGCTTTGGTCGAGGAAGGGATTTGGAGATGGAGCGATTCCCCGGATTTTGAGTGGTGTTTACTGGTTCAATTCGAAGAGCCGGACCTCAGAATGTTGGAGCTTGAAGCATCAAGGAGCAACGCGAAATGAAGGGGATGCTCGAATTGGCCAATGGCTGCGCCGAGACAAATAGTGGAAGCGCTCCGAGTGGGTTTCGAAATGCGTGGTGTGTTGTATTGGCTGCCAGGGCGGATTTGGTGGGCGCTTATCAATTCAGGAACAGGACAAGACCTGCAATCGAACTGGTCTGACTTTGGATGATGATGCAAGGGTCCTGCTGCGTAACAAGCGACGTGGTATTCTGGTCTTAGAATGGAGCCTCTATATGTACGAAGTATGAAGATGGGACCATGGAACCGTCGATGTAGCTTCGTACTATTACCCCTGGGCCTGGCGAGTATGGAGATCCAGATCGGAGGTTAAGGGGCAACCCAGAGATTGAGGCGTTACGAATAACCGGGGAAGAGCGGCCACGAAAAAAAGGCGAGGCCGAAGGTCAAGGCGAGACAGGCAAAAAGACTGGATGGGGGACGAAGTCTGGAAGAAGAAAGCGGAGTGTGGTCTGGTGTTATGGCGCTCTGGAACCAGACCAGCCCAGGCGATGCGAGGTCGATTAAACGTCTGAAAATGGCGAACGGACCACGATCAATTTCGTGCCTCTTTTCCCTCTGCTAGCTTGAATTGGCTAGCAACGTGAATGATGCAAGCCAGTGCCGAACGAAAATGAATCAATAATCATCAATAAATCAGAATTTTGTCGGCACAGACTTGAGCGGAGACTCGAGATGGAACTGGACTGAGAACTGAGAGCGGCGGCGTTGAGGAAAGCGATTGTGCTCCAAGGAACGTTGGAGGTCTATTATATTGTCGCGAATTGTTCTTCGAGCCCCTCAGATTTAATTCGCAACGGGGCAAAACTGTAACGCTGCCTCTGTTTGAAGGGTTGAAGAAACAAATTGATTGACGATTCGAACCCTGCTTAGCGGACTGGGGGGCTTAGCCTTTTCAGCAGGTGTTGAAATGGATCAATCGATCGAATCCTGGTTTTCTGAGAGACGATGTAACTAATGACGATGGATCCGTCTGGGATTGAAGCAACGGTTCTTGGTGGTATTATTACAAGAAGATGCCAAATACTACCGGTAAGAGGCAACGGCCAGGGGCGAGGGTCCTAGTGTATTATCGCAAGATGAGATTCATTGCCGTCAATCGATCAATTGATGATTGCAACAAGCTGACGAAGAGGCAACTAGCAATTCCCCCGCAGAGGGCTGAAGGATCCGATGTAAGGATATAAGATGAAGATTGTCATCAGTCAACGACGTCGCAAGCTGACAGTGACCGGAGTTAACTCTTTGGTTCGCTCCGGCATCCGTATCTTGACGAAAAGCTTCAATTGATGGGCGATTGGAAAGGCCCGATGTGGTTTAAGGCCGATCGATTATTGATTGGACTAGGGCTCTTTTGGCCTTGGGCCTTCTGGGAGTCTGGGAGGCGTCTGGGAAGCGGAGAGCTAACCGGTTTTCTTTGCTTCGTGGTGGACAGACGCGGAAAGGAACCGATTGCTGCGATGAGGGGGAATTCCAGCCGTGGCCTTGGGCAAGTTCAAAAAAAAAA